>JAQGAZ010000184.1:0-86775 GCA_034692225.1 Polydesmus complanatus | reverse complement strand
AAAAAATCGATTTTCCTTAAAAATTGACATAGTTATTAATTTTTCAAAACTATACTTTATCTTTACGGACACTATATAAAACATAAATATAAATTATGTTAATCTTTTCTTCGAGTTATTTTAATTTCAATTCACGCTTGAGTATCTAATTAAACGCGCATTAAATTTAACGTTTAATGATTCGAGTCTCGCATACTGAGTGAGTTCGTTATGCTTTCTTATTATTGTAAAAAAAAAAAATTAAAAAAAAAAAAAAACTGACGCTGTTGCCATTACGCTTCTTGGTAAAACTATAGACAGAACTTGCATGAACTCTTCCCTCATAAAAATTTTAAAAAAAGAAATTAATTTTTACAAAAATTTATTTATCTCTAAAGAGCACCTCCCTCATATCAACCGTCCCACCCATCCCTCTAACCAGGGCGTTCCTACGCATGAAGGGTCAATTGAAACTCTTTTGGAACCCTCAAAATCAAAGTTTTAACTGTATTTTATTGTATTTTTTTTCTTCTATTACAATTTTTTTTTTTTGAACTAAACACTCACAAATACCGAACTGTATATCACTAAGTAATGTTTATACAAAATGTTTTAAATAAAAGTCTAATTTAACTTAAATTTAAATTATTTCTAAGGTACAGTATGTCCCTAACGTTAAACAACTTTGATATCCAATTTATATTATAAGAACTGTCTCCATAAATACTGTATTATAAATATTGCAAAATTGATGAAGTGAACTCTTACTCATTACATTTATGTAAACTAACAATACAGTGTGACGTCAACCAATGCTTACGTTAATGGTCATTCTGGTTGTATGATTACATACAGAATGTAAATTAAATTGATTTCACATAATACGTTATCCAAAGTAGTATGAAAATAGCGTGTTAAATGTTTATAAAAGTAATATCAACTACGGAACCGTATGTCGATAATAACAATAAAAAAATTTGCGAGGTACTGTATGCGTTTAGCTCGCAGAAAATAATAGCGTGTGAGAGCAGAAGTCTTCAGTATCGTAACTTTCCATAAAAGATTTTCGAAATATGCGTTACAGATTAGTTCTACTATTTACAGAAGAATAACAAATTTTTTCCACCCTCATCCCAAATTCGACGGTTAGTCAAATATTCGAAAGGAATATTCTCTTCCGGTATGTAAAATTGCGTAATATTTTCAACTAAGATCATATTCGTAGTTTTTTTTTCTTCTTCACTACTTTCAAATTTCAAGGTGACAAGCTAAAATTTCGGTTCGCTCGGTGTCGTTGGCCTGACTGTTGAGACGGCGGTGCAACGGGAGCTCATCCACGCTACACAAACTCGGTCTATACTTATTCTTTATTATACAAACACTTCACGCTAGTTTCTCATCAAATTTAAAATTAGGAAGTTAAATAGGTGGAAGATGAAATGGGTGGGAGTGGAGAGGAAGTTGGGAAGACGAATGCATACCTGGCACTGGTAGAACAAAACAAAAAAGGTGGGTTCACATCTGCAGAGTTTCAAGCGAAAGAGAAAAAAAGTAAAATAATAAGAAAAAAAAAAATGGCGCAGTTAATTAGCCAAGTTAGCTTTAGGACGATTTAAATTATGCGAATCAGATGAAAATTATACTCAATTGTTGTCTGTTCTCGAATGAGTGGAGAAAGAATTTCTTCATACCCTTGCGTCCCGGCGATTCACCCTCAAACTATGTCTCGTTTCCAATAATTCTTATTTTTTTTAAAAAAAATGTAATAGAGTTAAATTACTGTAGTCGTTAAATATCTCCTACAACAAAATATTCTATTAAGTATTTATAAAATCGACTGACCGCATTTATGAGATAATTATAATGGACGAGTAAATTAAAATGCATGTGTTAATTATTAAAAAAAAAAAACTCTTAAAACATTAATAGGCATTGTTTTAATATTTAATATTTCTTAGAATAACTATGGTTCATGGTAGCACAACCCAAATTTTAAAAAATAAATTAACGCTAACTAGATCTATTACAAAAACGGTATATTGCCCAGGCCTACATAACATTAAACCGTGGCACTATAAACTATTAAAATTATTCATCCGAAAATTTCTAAAAACTAATTACTATAATTTACCATTACATTTTAAATTAACGAATAAAAAAAAAATTATATGCAAAAAATAGTTCATCTATAAAATAGTATTATTAATTTTCATTAGCTAATAATTTCACTAGAACCATATTTACAGTAATTTCGGTTCCGCTAATTAATTTTTATTTTATTCTGTCAAAGATATAGCAAGTATTTAAACTTTTTTTTGTGATAAAATTAAATATGCGCGGATCGGTGATTTATAAAATTTAAAAAAAAGTGTTTACAGCTACGAACGTGTGAACACATTTTATTATAAAAATCGTAAACACAAATTAAAAGACTTTTAAAAACCGAAAAAATGATAAGAGAAACTCGTACCAAAAATCATTAAAGGGCAATCAACACAAGTTTCAATAAAATTTTTTCATTCTATTAAAATGTTTTTCATCTGTCCATTTTATAGAAAAGACGCCAATAATCAAAAACTAATGACAGCGTATTTTTAAACATCTGAGAAAAAAAAACATTACGCGACATCTGGAGTCCGTGGTATGCAATAATGAAAGGTGGTCGCGGCTGTGTCAGTTCTTCACTTCCCCCACTCTCTAGTCTCAACCCCTGCCCCCCATCATTCTCACCTCACGCTTACAATTTTTTTTCATCAGTTTTTGTTTTGATTTTTTCCTTCCCTCTTTCTATCTATCCCATCCCCCACCCGCCCCCCTCTTCTCTCCGCGCTCATTGCTAAAACCACGTGTTTCGCTCGCGTACAGGTAGGTAGGTACACGTATTTCTGGTCAACCCTCATCGCTATGCTTGAGTTGCATAAACGATTAAAAATCAGGCGAAAGTTTTGAGATTTTTTAACGAGGTAACAAATATACTCGACCTCGTTCACCTGCCACCTAGCGTCCACCCTCGCCTACCCTAAGCTCACTTTTATCCGCAGATCAGAGAACTCTCTCTCTCTCTCTCCTTCATTTCTACTTCTCTTCAGCCCAACAAGTGGTAGTCATCCTTCTTACCAAAAGGTAAGAATGAATGAGTGAATGAGCGAGAGAGATAGAAAGAAAACCCGATTTAAATTTAACGATCGTATTTATCAAAAAGAAGCACCAACGTTTTTTTTTTTTTTTTTTTTTTTTTTTTTTTTTACGAGCATCGACTAACTTGAAGTTTATTCCACAATGTACAGACTTCCAAGCAGAAGAAAAATATTGAAATTTCGCCAGAGACCACAACACATATATCTTCACCCTCCTCCCCCACCCCCCTTCACAACCCAACCATTCCTTCCCACACCTTACATTCAGGTTGGGGGTTTTTTTTTTTTTTTTGTGACTTTCTTAACACACCGTGTTTTCTCTTCATGCTTCAGAAACAACTCATACTTTCTAGGTAAATATAAAGCGCGCATGCGTAGGAACGCGAGCGAGGTTTATAACGCAGATCGTAAATAAATCTGGGGAGGGGGGAAGTAAAAATCCAATTGAAATTCCACAGTTTTGACTTTACATAATATTACTTGTCACTGCGCCAGCTCAATTTCCATTCTAATAATAATAATAAACAATCGCGCTCGATTTACTTAAACGCAATTTTAATGCGTAAGAATAGTAAGGTGGGCTATATTAAAAATAATTATTGTATGGAGAATTATTAAAGAAGAAGAAGAAGAAAAAAAAAGCTAAACAGTTGAAAGAAAAAGCAAAACAAAATAATTGCACCAATTAGGTGTTTTAACGTTTTATCCCTCTTTTCGGTTTTTGTGTTTTCAAGTGAAGAGCAATTACGGTGCGTGGTTTTGAGAATTCATTTTTTATTATTATTATTATTAAAATACTTTTTTTTTTCATAACTTATCTATTATGGTAAAGAGTATTTCAAGGCACAAGTAATTTTAAATGGGTTAAGTTAAAGTTTAAAGGTTATTTTTGCTACTGGTTATTTATTGTTGAAACTAAAAATAACCAAAACTAACCATTTTACAATAAATACCGTAAATTATTTTTTTACAAATTTTTTTTTTTTTCCATAAAACTAGCGATGATTAATAATCAAAAACTTAATAATATTTGATTGATGCACCGGTTCGTTCGAGTTGTTACATAATGAAATAAAAAAAATTCTCGCTTTATTAACTTTGTATTCGAGTTTTAAAAAAAAAAAATTGTTCAAGTTTTCAAATTATACGACTTGAAATATGGAGTCGTCTAAGCATTTGAAACAAAAGTAAATCGTGAGTGTTTTTTTAATGGTGTGAATCGTGTTGATAGGATTTTTACATTTTAGAGCATGAGAAGAATTACGACGCCATCTTGTTGAGTGTTCAACCATTTCCTAGTACGACGAGTATTTACCAAAATGTATTCTAGGGATTAACAACCACTTTTTTAATATTAGATCTAACACATTTTATTTATTTTTTTTACTTATATGACTTCTTTAAATCGGGTTTTAAGTTAGAGGGCGGCAAGATTTTGAAACATATAATTTCCTTCTCGTTTCCTGTGTATAATAATGTATTATTTAGTTTAACCTGATGATATTGACAGTTAAATTTAAGCATTTTAACAGGGAAACAAAAACATTACTTTGAACTATTTCATTTAATTAATTTAAATATAAATAACAATAATAATAAATAGTTTCCCACAACACCGCATTTCTTTGAACGTTAAATTCGGATTCACCTGAACTTGCATTCAAACGATAATGATACCAGTAAAACAGAATTAATTAACACCTTATGTGTTGCAAATTAAGTTACCGTAATAAAAATTAAAATACTGTACATTAAAAAAAACCAATAACAATAAATTCGAATGCATTTTTGTTAATAGCATCAACTGCAGCTAATTGTTCGTCGTTTACGTCATGATGTGCCCATGAACTTGGATAGTCGATTGTAGTACATCATCATGGGCATGTAAAAAGTATGTGACTTAGGTGAGAAAACTGACGAATACTTTATTCACCGCTTAAGCTTTACGAATTAATGTAAAACTGGTTTTTCTTGTCGAATAAAACGCGTATAGTCAAAACGTTTACATGTTAACTAAATTTTTACATTTATCTGATATCGTTTCTTCTTCGTATTTCATCAGCATTGGTATCCGGTTGGTTTTATTATTATATCTGATTAGTACAAAAAAAAAAAAAAAAGTTCGGTACGATAACCCTTCTTAATATTTTTTCTCTAAAAAAAAAATGTAGGTTTTTATGTTTTGCTAGTATTATTATTCTTTTCTATGCAGTGTAGTAAGTAGAAAGACCTAATTATTTATTCCAGTTCCCAATTTTTTTTTTTCGTCGCTCTCCCCTCCTTGCAACGTCTGGAAAAATTTAGAATTAATAATTTTTGCTATTAAAAATCACGAACTTTTCATTCACAGTAGCCTATACACTGTATACGATTACAAACGAAGGAAAGTCGTTGAACTCTATTCCCAAACTCTTTGTTTTGCCTGCTTCGGTATAATATTCTATAGATACAGTACCCAAATATACGTACAAATATAAAATACATACGTCTTACCTAGGTATACAGCTTATACTTATTTACGTCATGTTGACGATAGAATTTATAAGAAATTAAAAAAGCAAGAAAAAAAAAAACTGATGGGGGAAAGAGTAGATAAAAATGGTTGGGGAAGAGTGAAAAATGGGCGAGCAGCGCGTTTGACATGCAGAAGAGACCTGATTCGAATTCCAAATGACCATCGTCTTCAGATGCCAAACAAATAAGAATACATTTTATGCCTACAACTTTCTTTTTTTTTTTTTTTTTCTTCTTCTTTCTTTCTTTCCTATCTATTTCTCTTCTCTTTTTAAGTGTACCGCGAGTAAAAAAAAAAATGCTCGCCGTATGAGTAGATGCTTAAAAGTTGGATCCCGTGAACGAATAGGAGTTAGATGAGAAAAGGTGTGATTTGACTGAGATGAGGAGTAAGCCTACAACATTTCAATATGAGTGTGCCAGAGTAAGAAGAAAAATGAGGATGGGGCGGGCGAAAAAGAACATAAGATAACCTTTACGATCTTCACGGTGAACTCTTTACATTGTCTATGCATATTTTGTTGCTCTTGTCGGTGTGTAAAAACAAAATTGAACGTTTCATGTTTCAGTTACGGTTAACTCCAACTAAGCTTCCGTAAATGCCGATTTGCGTTACTTTATTTCAGGTTTAACGGTAACCGCCGCTTTTAATTCGCATTGAACTTGAATTTTATTTCACGTGGCCACGTTTCATCTATCGTCATAATCATAATTAGGCCTACGTAAACAATTAAACTACTGTTAAGAATATAATTACAAACAAATAGAAAATGTTTTTACAATAATCCTGTTTCTGTTCTAATTAAATTAAAATCTATATTTTTGATAAATTAATTTTTGTTTATTTTTAAATTGCATAATAAATTGCGCTAGAATGTTAACCCAAGTGTTTTAATTAAAACTTTTAATTTTTACAGATACAGTACTTGCAAATGAAAAATTATGATAGCAGTTTTTTGCATACATTGAAGATAAAACCACTTTTTTTTTTTACCACCGCCTGATTTTCCATTAAGTAATTTTTTTTTTGTTCAAAAAAATTTAAGGTTCAAAATCCTTTGATGCCAACATAGTCTACATGGCAAATTGCCAGTGCACCAAATGCTACGCGTATGGCAGTTTTCTAATACCGGTACATGTACAAGTGCTTGCGATTATTTGAGGTAAAAACCGGAAGACTACAGTGACATTAACTAAATTGTTATTTAAAAATAACTTGGTACATATATAAGAAATAATGAAGTTACTTGGAAACAACAAAGTTATTAACAAAAAAGAATTTGAATTGTCAGAGTAACCAACAATCAACTCATACTGTAAGGTCCTTGACTTCTCCTTTCTGTACTATCACGATAAACATCTTAAGATTCTGCGTTTCTTAAACAATTTATCACTCGTTTATTTAAAACTAGATCGGCTATCTAGTTTATGATAACTATAGCAATTAATATCTCAAGTTAACGACTAATTGTATTAATGTAATTCAGAACGATAAGCATTTTGATACTACGCCTACGAATATCTAGGATGTTAATGAATGCATTATGAAACACGGATCATTATTTAACGAATAAAGCTTACTCGAAAAAAAAAAAAATTCAAATAACGGGTTTATAAAAATAAATAAAAAAATATTTGCATTGTTATAATAATAAATAAATGTTATCATGAAATTGTCAATACGCGCGCAATTTTATTTGCTCGCTTTAAATGAGATTTTAAATTGAAAGAGTTAAGAAGGCTTGAAAGATGTAAATAAGTCACGAAATGTGAGCAAAAGCCGGTTAAAATAATAGACCACATGAATGTAATTATATCCCTCGCCTTTGAGTATTATTACTTCCAAACAATTATTTTTTCGTGATTCACTACTAAAAAACGAGATAAAAAATGTGGGTCACTCGTTTCAAAATTCAGACGAGTTGCATCATCGTTGTTGCACACAAATAAAAAAAAACTTTCATTACCGTATAGAAATTAGCAAAAGTACGTGGACGTGCAGGGGAGGGGGTATCAACTTCAACCAATTCCAACAACTAAAGATTAGTTCAGTAAAAAAAAAATTGCAAATCAGATATGGGGAACGATGAAGAGAAAAACAAGAAATAAAACAAAAATGCGAAACCTAATATCGCTCTCAAAGTATTGAATTAATAATCTCTTTTTTTTAATTCTTTTTTTTTTTTTTCGTTCTATTTTCTTACTTTAAAAATAATATTCTTTGAGTTTAAAGCACTTTTCGTAGGCAAAAACAACAATGCGTTATTTTTTATACGTATTATTTAAAGATTGTAAATCAAATATTTTGCTTTTTTGTAATAAAAAAAGGAAAGAAAAATAAACGGCCATTATAAAATAAGTAATTCCGCGTTTTGAATGAAATCGATATATCATTCAACAAGTTATATCTTTAAAGAAAGAAAATAAGCACGTATAAAATAAATTGTATCTTCCGATCTCGGCAAAAGTTTTAATTGCTAAAATTTAAAACCTGTTTTGAATTACACTAAGTTCTTACTCTTTTTTTTTATCATCCTCGTTTTGTTTTGGAATTATTTTTTTCCCCGTCTTCTTTCGTCTTGACTGTCCGCCTCAAATTCAAAAGCATTTGAAAGGAAGAAAATGTTAAACAATACACAGTCACAATAAGAGAAGACAAAAAAAAAAAAAAGCAAACTAAATGAAAAAAAAAAAAAATTCAACCGACCAATGACACGTTGAGACATCACGACAATCATTAATCACAATTATACACAACGACAAAATTTTGAAACAAACAAAAAAAAAAATAGTTTTTAAAAAAGATTTTTTTTCCCTCCTTTCCATGATTCGAGCATTGACTATGTTATCTGTGTACACACGTTAGTTAAAAAAAAAACTTCTATATCCGTTGGATCAGCCACCGCAATTAAAGTTAGCATCGCGATGGTAGAATGAGAGGAATTTTGGTCATGTCTCTGATTCTAATCCTCAACATAAACAAAGCCACGAAAAGAGAGAAGAAGAAAAAAGTTAATAAGTTAAAACTTTTTTTCAAATAATAAAAATAGTAAAACAGAACGATGACCGTGAAACAATCTAACTACACATTTTCGTTTCATTTATTTTTTTAAATTCATTAAATACTTCAAAGAAGAATGAAATTTAGTCTATCAACGAAAAATCGTGGTAGCGACTTGTAATTTTTTTAAACTTTTTTTTTATTATTATTAAGTTTTACCATTTTTTTTTTATTTCTAAAGTAAAAGTCATGTCACGGAAATGCCCACCGCTGGTGGGTTCCTACTACCTACAGTGATTGCAATTACTGTTTGGACACGTATTTAAATCGGTCACTACTTGATTTTCTAATGATAGATTATGAGTAACTTACATGTATTTAATATACGGTACCGTACTGTATTTACAGGCATTCTTAAAATTCTTTTTTTAAAAAAATAGCTGGCAAATTAAATTTTTATACCGGTAATTACGTCCTGTACGGTAAGTAAAAAAACACGCAACTATTTTAAAATTTTAAATAGAACTAAAAATACACATTTTAAAAATGATATCACTACAGTTTTAGCTGACTTTGTATGAAATCCGTTTTTGGAATTTTGAAAACATTGCGAAATTTTTGTCATTTAAGAATCGCATTTCCTGTTTCCCTAAAATAATTTATTTTTAAAATCGGTCGTAGACATCTCTAAAAGTTTAAATAGCGCCACAGTTCATAAGCTCAAATATTCTACAAATTTATTTTAATAATAATTGGTTTAATTAACAATTTCTCACAATTATCAAAAATTGAGCACGAGCTTATTAAATAAGCCAATTTAATAATAATAATATAAAAAAACCCTATAATTTTGCAAATTAAGAAAGAAAAAAATCACAATTATCTAGTTGGTTGACGATGAAATGTAGCGCGTAAATACTTTACAAATTCCACCACCACAAAATTATCAGTTAAGAAAATCCTATTTACGCTAGAAAAAATTTCTATAAAAATATAATCGACGTAAATCATATGCTATCAAAAACTCTTCCAACTGCTTCGACCTTTTAATAAATATAAAAAAAAAAAAAATCTGCGCAACTAAATTATAAAATACAAAAAATCATTCAAAATTGGTGGTATTTTTAACGTGCATGATTGTTTTGCCCAAATTTCACGGTTCAGGTCGCATAGTTTCCACCACCGTTTAACTCAATAAAATTCTTGATTGAGAGTGAAGAAAAAAAAAATTAGACCACTTTTAATTTTAAATCGTAGCGAGGCGATCAGTGATGACCGCCATTCAATTTACTCTTACCATAATTTGCTCAAACTCTAAAGCGCAACCTATAACCATTAAGCTATAATGAATAAGATATGACTGTATTAAAGAAAAATTTTCAACACGCAGCCAAAAAAATAGTTTTGAACAGCCGCAATTATTATTGATCGCTTCGAACCAACGGTTTATTAGAAGCACACTGTACTGTAATAACAAATCAGAGTAAACAAACGCAATTTAATAGAAAAATGTGTAAACCACATAATATTTTTTTCGCACATTTAACACGGTTTACTCTAATATCAACTCATCCCAAATCATTATACTTATCCTTAAATAAAATATGCATATAAAATAAAAATCCATTTTAAAAAATACTCGCTTTTAAAAATAATAATAATAATAAAATGCTTAAATGCCTTAAAAATAGCAATAAAATTAAAATAAGTGCTAAAAATTAACATATTAACATAAGCTTTCTTATTTATTCATTTTTTTTTCTTAGATGAAAGGTCTATGACTATTATAAAAACTAATAAAAAAAAAGCGCTTCTACATTTTAGAAGTCGTTATAAAAATACCACCAAACATTTAGTATTATTTTTTTTAAAAAGTATTTCGCATTAACTAAATGCAATGTCTGCCGCCTCACCTCACCTCTTGTGTGTAAAAATTGCATTTTCGGCTGGTTTTCCTTGACACTAAACAACGATATGACTGCACTTTAACTGGTCAGCTGAGATTAATAATTTCCCCCCTACAACTATACCACTACCAACCGCCGTCTACGTTTTACAACACAAGCAAAAATCTCAACTTCCTGCCCACATCGGTGTAGAAAAGCCTATTTCACACCCGCGCGCACGCGCATAAACCATCGATATCAGATTAATCAGCTCATAAACGCCAATACACCTTTTTTGCATCAAAAAATGTGCAGCCCGATTTTCGATGTGATTATAGCGACAATAAAATCGAGCTGCTAATGAGCGAAAGTATGTCATCCGGTTTGAAAATAACATTGTTAACCACTCTGTTAACGGCTTTTCAATCTATTAAAATCTTTTTGATGAAACGTTTTCCCCGCCAGCACATTTAAAACAATAACCTATTAGGCCGATAATATAATACTCGAATAAATTCAATGTTTTCTAGATTTATCAATTAAAGCAAATTACGAGGTCAGGCACATACTAAACAAATTTCATTTTAACCACTTAAATTTGGTAAATAATAAAAAAAAAAATTCAATAAATTTACGAATTAGTTCACTAATCGATCAATATCAAAAAAATGATAACCTAAAAAAATAAGTTTCGGAAATTTGTATAATTGAAATTAATGGTAACTTATATTAATTGAAATTTATGATAATGCTACGATTGTCACTTATTTGTATTACAGTATTATCTTAACATAAGTGATCTAAATAGATCAGGGGTGTCAAAAATTTGCGTAATAATTCGCCGCATTTTGTAATTTGAGAAAATGTGTGTGCAACAAAAACTAATTATTAATAAAAGATTGTGCGATTAACTCGATTCTTTTATCATATTGAGCAACATTCTAACTAAAATTATTTCTAAAATATAAAAAAAAACACACATTTTTCTTATTTAGAATATTTGAAAATTAAATTTTCCATTTTTCCTTATTATTAGGATAACTTACATACATTACTATGTTTTAAGTATAAATTTCCACTTAACCTAAATATTTTCTTCAAAATTCAATATATTCGCACGACCTTGCTATTTGCTCTTTACTAGAGTACCATGTGCAGGCATTGTTAGAACCAAAAACAACTTTCCAATCGCGTTATTTTACAACCAACTTGTACAATCAATTGCAATAAAAGTAAGCAAAGTCTTGTTATAGCCTGTGTAATACTACCTTATAAATGTCAATTCAGAGTGTTAGCGTTAAAAATTAGTACATGTATTCAGAGCATTGAAAATTCAAACTTCATACTCAAAAAATAGTTTTAAAAAAAAAATTGATTCAGTCAAAAAAATGTTTAAAACCTTCAATATGTTATTGTATGTCAATTATTTGTCAGACCGAGATTTCACCGTAAATATGATAGCGCACGTCACATGTGAAACGTTTGAGAAATTCCGGCTCAGAAATTAATCACGGCGATATAGGAACTATTAACTGACCCTTATTTCGCAACCACTAACATTTGGCAATTAATTTTGCTATATAGTTGTATAAAAAATTATAAATAGAATTTTTTTTTTCGTGCTGTATATATTTGGACGTGTAAAGGTGTGTGACATCGTGTTCAACTTTCCATATCATTGACCATTGGCTTCGAACATAGATGAAAACATATGTTGCACGTACGAAGAAAAAAAAATTCGACTAATTGAATTGGCGGAGTCAAGGTCTACACAAAAGCAACATTTTCCCTTCCAATTTTTTTATTCGTTTCACTTTTTAGCTCCACATAATTTTATTTTCTAAACTTCAAAAATCGGTGAAAACGCAATGTGGTCAAATAAATAAAAAATAAGGGCGAGGTTTATAAGCAAATTTAATTCTGACAGATTTGGCGGCCACCATTTGGCGCCAAATAAACATGACAAGTAGGCTATTCTACATTCTTTCAGCAAGGAAAGATAAACGGGCGCCACGCAATTCTAAAACAAAAATTATTATTATACGATACATAAAAAAAAATTCTTATTTTTAGTAATTAATCGCATTGAGAAGACATGTTTTTTTAATAAAAAAAAAACCGTTCAAACGCACTTAACTGAATAAATTAATACGATTAACCAGAAGTATGTGAGGCACGCCCCGCCTATTATAACAAACCGTAATCGACCATAATTAGATATTGGAATCAGGACACCCGTATTTTTCAACCGCTTCATGTCCACTGCAATGTCAACTTCCAGCAATTTTATGTCGGTCAAACCGAGCAACAAAACCGCAAAAACCTTATGAAAACAAACCATAATTTATGATTGACAAATCAAACAGATTTCTATCGTCCAAACAGATTCAATACCGACATTATTATTATATATAAAACCGCATTTATGCCTCCAGTGTGATTCCAAACTTTTCCAAATAAATAACGGATGTTTTAACCTGATTTCCAATTTTCCTTACTTAGTTCTTTCATGTACCTTGCAACAGTTTAAAACTCTCACGCAATTGAACAATGACGCAACAAGTTAGCCAAATCAACCTTCTATTTAAGTAAAAATAATTTCGAATTATCTGAGTTTAGCAAAATACCAGTACATAATTTTATAACTTTTTGTGAGTTTGATAAAGCTTCCATGAGAGAAACAAACGGGTTAATCTTGCGAGAAATAACAACTTAGCGGTTTTTATATTGCAAAATAAAACGTTGTCTGCAAAATAATTATTGCCGTTCACATACAATACCAACATATTGTAAATCTTTTTAATTTGACATTATCTGTTTTACTTAAATACATTTCAAACACAATAATCGAGATTTGAGAGACAGAAGTTAATAGATTGCTCTAATTTAGGTTTCAATTATGATGTCAAAAAAACAATAATATTGCTGGAGTATTTGTTTCAAAAGCTATTTTTATTTTCCTTTGAAGGTTATAAACTATACATGTACTGAGTAAATATAAACTTACACCCGTATTTTAACTGCTTTCAATAATAATTATATTACTACTACCTCCGCTTCAATAGATTATTGATTTGCAAATATCAAAAAAATAATTAATTATCTGACATTAGAATACTGTAATTCTGTACAGTATTTTAGTATCAAAATTAAAGATGAGACTTGTACACGCAGCACGGATGTGAAGTTTCATTGACTTTTGTGGTAAACGTAATAAATTACTAAATCAATTTGCAAATGTGCTGTATACAGTATTTAAAAAAATAATAATAATGCTTTCAAATATAATTTTCCCAAATTAGAGGAATTAAAACTGTAATTTCGGTGTTTAGAAATGACCTATATATTTTTTTTAAATTAGGAAATTCACATTGACATAGCATTGTTTCGACAATAATAAAACATTTGTTAGCCCACGCAGTATTTTCACCAAAAAATAAATATTTTTAGATTTTGCACGCACATACGAGAAATAATCCCTTACAACTACAGTACTAAATTCCCACCGCCATGGCGCCAACTCTCAATTCCAAAGTAGTAGCTGAACAAAAATTAATGATGGCAAATTCAATTATAAATTATTATACTTTTTTTTTAATTACCATTACCTGTACTTCGAGCATAAATCGTAATTTGAAAAAATAAACTAACGAGCGACTGAGAGATAATTTGAAAACTTTAATTTTAGCTCCGAACATTTGTATCAATCAAACCAGAAAAACCGATAAACAAAAGAAAAAAAAAATTAAATTTATTTGACCGCCGCCTTCGATTTAAAAATTCCCCGACTGATCATCAATAGCCAAAGTTAAAAAATCGAATATTTGCCAAACCTTAAAGTCTGGCAAATTTGAATGGTTTATAAATGGCCTGTTCAAATTATTCAAAACGAAATCGTTGCTGGCAAAAATTCCTTGATGTTGTCATTAACTTCTCTCGGCTCCAGCAACACCACCACCACTCCTATACATAAATCCCTCTCCGCTAAATCTTTTCTCATCGTCATCTTCGACCGCCCCCCCTCCTTCATCCTAAAAAAAAAATTCACCTCACCCCATCTTATGCGCAGTTGTTAGAAAAAAATTACTCCTTTCTGATTTTCATCCAGTGATACCAGTGTTTTCATCTTGAGGAATCTCGCCTCCTCCACCACCTCACCTCTCTCTCTGAGCTTAAATCAACCCTACTACAACTTCAATTCTTCTTCCAAACATTCCCCCCCCCAGCTCGCTCTCTTCCTCTCGGTACCACCTCTCGTACACACTCCCCGCTGTCGTTTCCTTCATCTTTACTAGAGTGTAGTTGAGATTTCTCAACGTGCTTTCGTACTCCTTCATGGCCTGTTTTCTTCTTCATCAAGGTGTTACCCAATCTTAAAAGGTACATACACTATTTCATTTCAAAAATCTCTTTTACGAGAAATCCTCCCTCTTTCTTTTCCGCACAGCCAAAGACTAAACCCCCAGCAGCTACTTCAAAACAACCTTCATTTAACATCTCACTCCCTCTTTTGATCAACTTCCCTCTTTCTTTCTCTCTTTCTTACCTCTCTTAAAAAAATTTTTCTATCCCATTTCTTACCTTCATTTTCCCTCCCCCCCCCCTTGCCCTCATCCTAGTCTTAAAACTTCTTCTACTTGTGTTAACCCCGACTATGTTTTACTCCGCCTTTACCTGTAACAAACGACCTGGGTACATCATCTCTTCCCGTCACTCCCTTCCTTCGTACATTTTCACCCTCTATCATCAAAAGTCCACACTTTTCTCCACAAAAAAAAAAAAAAAATGACAGTGTAGCAAACTACCATCAATTTTTTTCTTCTTCTTCTTCTTCCTCCAAAACAACAAAAAATAATAAATTAAATAAAAAAAACACTGCGAGCGTAAACGAATTAAGGCTACTCCATTACCATTTTTAGGCATATGTAAAATATTATCATACCTGTGGCCCTTATAATAATATTAATATAAGTGAATAAAAAAATAATGATTTATAATTTTGAAAAACAAAAAAGAAAGTTCAGTCGTAAATAATTCGCTTCAATAAATTAACATTTTTGAAAATATGAAATAATAATAATATGCCTAGCTGTTTCGATGGTAAGAAAATTAATGCAGCGTGTAAACTCGAATACGGGCGATTTTCAGTATCAAATTCCAATCAAGTGTTATTTCCCTCGCAGTTAGTTTGTGCATAATGTTCTAAGAAGTCGAAGAAGAAAGAAATTCGCAGGTAAAAGCAAAATAATAATATAAAAAAAAATAGAGTATTAAACAACATCGCAAAAAAAAAAAATGCTCTGTTTTCGACTCCAGCTCTTTACATCCAGTCGAAGCAAAGGAGAGAATAAGAGTGGAATTTGCGAGAGAAGGTGAAAGAAAAGAGTGAGATAGAAAGAAGAGGGGGGGGGGCTCAGAAGATGAAGGGAGAGAGAGACGAGATGGGAGGAGGGAGAACCACTTAGTAAAGCAGTAGTTTTAAGCGATCCGTAGCCTTTGGCCACAAATTCGTGTTCAGGTCCAACCCTAAAACAAGAAAATTTGAGCCAGAGAGAAAAATATATATATATATATGTAAACTTGTAAAATATGTAAAACCGTTTTTCCTCCGCTCACTTCACATCCACTGTGTTTATTCACCCACTCACTACCGACAATAACAACGCTGAATAAATAACAAAGTCGCCCAAACTGGAAAATTATTCCGGTACCAAAATTCGAAAACTTTCACTTAAAACATTGCAATCACTTGTTGAAACTACTAATTTTAATAACAAAAAAGTTGTTTCGAAAACACTCGAACATAAATACTCATTGAAAATTGCAAATGATCACAAAGAACGCGCACTGAATTCGTCGTGAAAGAAGAAAATAATGTATCGTGACGTCATCAAAAGTCGTTTAGTATTTTCGCCTTCACGCTCGCATTTTATTAACTACAAAAACCTAGATTTTTCACCTGTATATGATTTTATTGGGCACCTAATTAAACAACAGATGGTCATTATTAACACACTCTTCTAGATTTGCCGAGAGGTACCGACTGACCGTGAGCAACCTCTTCGCGTTAACCGAATAGGGTCCGTTGCAGGTCAAATAGGTCGCCGTAATGTATATTATGGTGGTCTGACAGTTGGACGAAGATATTAATCCGTTAAAAATTATTTACAACTCCGCATACGAGCTATTTATCAAAAGTCTGGAAAAGGTCGTCAAGCCCTTTTAGTTGAAAATTAAGTTGCCCCATGAAAGTTAATAAGTTGGAGAGCAAACCCCGCCCATCAACCATAAACTTCGTTCCACGTAAGACAAAAAAGCACTTTAAATCATCACGTTCCTTCAAAAAATATATACAGTTATCCACCACCCCACTATTTTCCTTCTACAGTACTTTATTTTTCCTTCGAACAACAGTCCAAAAAAAAAAAGCTTAACGTCACAATGTTTAAATATTTTCCACAACGTAGACTGCACATTCCACAGTTAATATTCATAAAAAAAATTCCAAATATATTCAAAATTCAGAGCTACAGTATTTACATTAATTATAAATATCTGGCAAAAATTTACTCTATGCTGAATTCAAAAGTTGACATTTTAAATTCCAATATTGAGCTTTTCCGAATTTTATCCCCACCAAAGTTTGTATTTTTTCTCAAATGTTCTAATAATAATTATTGTTTAGGTATAAACATATAAATAGCAATGACTAACAAAAAAAAAAAAATGTGCTAAGCATTGAATATTTTCCAAACCTCTTGTTAAAATGTGCAATAGCTCGAGGAAGAATTCCATCGACAAAAAGACAACCCAGAGCAACAACAACACACGGACTGAATAAGCAACAGGCACACACACAACTACTTCCCCCCACCCCATTTTTTTTTCTTCTCCTTCACATTTAATATTTATATTGTACATGTATAGGAAGATATTATTTCTCTTGCTCGGTGCGCGAGAGGGAAAACGAGGCGATACATTAAGGCATGCCAAAATGGCGTGGTTGAAATTCATGAATCTTCTCTAAAATTAACCCAAACAATTAATGTTTTATGACTTGAATATCGAGGCCATATAATTGCATTCGAAAAAGTTTAAAATTATATTAATAAATTAACAACCTTGCGAAGCATAATTTTCAAGTTTCGACTTTTATTTGGATTCTTTCGTTTTTCTCTATCCTAAGGCTTGATTGAGAACATTTTTAAGTTTTTATCTACAGGATATCAATAACTTTGAAATCTTTTATAAAGCAAAACCAAATTACTCGTTGGAAATTTTCCTAAATGCATTTTCATTACTTGCAGCATAATTTTGTTAAAATTATAAAATAAAGTACGATACTCTAGGTCCTAAATTTAATACAGGAATACTGTTAAATTTTAACAAAAACTTTCGTGTTCAGTAAAACAAAAATTCGCTTGCACCACATTTACACCAACAAAAATTAGATTGTACTTACTGTACAACTATAGTATAAATTTAATCTCAAATTAAATTTAAAAAAAAATAATAATTTAAAATTAGCAAAAAAAAAAAAATAGTGCATGATAGGCTACGCCACTACGGATACAATTACGGCCGTTAATTTTTCGGCATTGGTTATTTTAATCTTATATTATGCTCGAGAAGAGTCATTATTTTCAAATTATATTTTGTATTTATAAAAAAAAGAAAAAAAAAGAAACGCAGCAGCACATTCAATTACGTGGTTTGAACTTGAGAGTAGAAAAATCTGTTTAGAATTTTGCGTGACAGAACATAGCTAATTTCTTTCCTTGCTACGAAAGTATGCGCACTTGAATGCAGCAGTATCGGCGCTTCCAAATAGCGTCAAAAGTTTTATTGACCAAAAACACAAAGAGCTATTACGTGATCTTCACTTTTTACTTCTAGCTCGGTCAAATTTAATAATTTTGGCATTGCGTGTGACTTAGAAATGTCTGATAGAGGTTGTCTTTTTTTATACGCATATTAATTTTGATTCTATGTATAGTCGTGTAATGTAATCTAAAAACGACTAGTTTTCATTTTAGGGCATAAACTAATTATACCGGTGCAGCTTTTACAAACAAATTATAATTTTCTATCTCCTTTAGAAAAATTAATTATAAAGAGTACTGGTATAAGAAAAAAAAAAATCGTTCGACCTCGTATTTAAACATTTTTTTAAAAATCATTTGCCAACCAAAAGTTCATTTTGCACAGTTTTCTACTATTATTAACATCAAATAAATTTAAGATTAAAATGTACACGCGCGTGTCAAAATAATATTAAAAAATTTGATGAACTTGTTATATTTGACCCTATAGAAGTGCATGTAATGTATTATTCCGCCCACCCACGTGGCCCTACAAACTTAAAATATGCTAAGGTCAGCAGCAAATTATTGCATAAAATTATCGCTGTAAATCTCTACGAAAGTTTATAATGAAAAGATAAATAAATCGAAAGCTTATCGATCATTATTGGGTCTCAAAAGCCATCATTAAAACCAAATGATTAGCTAACAAGTCGTGAGCGAGTTCGAACAAAGTACTGTATTCTTAATAAATTTGCATAACATAAAAAAATAATTATTGATGTTACTTTTTTAAGCTATGTAATTCCTTCATCAAACATTCTATGCATAAACAACCAGCGGTAAAAGTAGACGTAGAACATTTTAAAAATTATAATAAAATAGTAATAATTTGCACAAAATTTCATGCTGCATCAGCTCTTAATTTTAGCTTTTCTTTTTTTCAATCTTTTTTTAACTCAATAAAGACGGAATATTAATTTTAGATCTACAGCTCTTATTTTACGTTTTAATTCTAAAAGCTTAAAAACTAATAATAAACTATCGCCTCTTTTTTTTACGCATTATTTGATCGCATTAGTCTTGCAGGTAGAAACTAGCATTGCATTACATTACATACAACTACCGTTAATTAAAATAAAAAAAAATTTAAAAATGTGATCATTTCCTACCTTAGTCCAGACAGCAACCGGAACACTGGAACTTCTATCAACTGCAGCCACATCCATCACATACTCCACAAAACCAGATTCGTAGTCTAGGACCACTGCTGTACTGATTACTCCCGATCGAATATCAATATTAAATAGTTTAGGTTGCACTACACCTTTGGAGAGGATGCTGGTTATGTAGTAACTGATACCACCGTCATATCTGGCTTCGACACTTTTTGCGATGTCACCACTGCCTCCATCGCCCACTGTCAACACATTATAACCCACAGTTTCATTCTCTTTGATCACGATTCTATATTCGTCTTTAGCAAACCCGAAACCGTTACTATTAGCATTGTCTGTAGGTGAAACTCCAATGACAGTGATTTTAGTCTCTACCGATTTCCGTTGGGAAGCTACGGCTCCGTCAGTTGCTCGAACAACAAGATCATACACAGCCGCAGGTCCATCATAACGTCGATTCAAATGCAATAAACCCGTATCTTTTTCTAAAGCAAATAAACCAGAGTCTCCCGAAACTAAATCATACGTGACTTTACGATTTTCTGCCGTGTCAGCATCAGTGGCAGATAACGTAGCCACTGCAAACCCATGATCTGTACCCAGGGGTAAAACAGCAGCTGTTAGAGACACAAAAGAAGGCGCGTTATCATTAATGTCTTCAACAATAACTGTTACCAACTTTTCCGCAGTTAATCGCGCTGATTCCGCTGGTGAAGCTTTATCTTCAGCTACTACAGTCAATCTAAAAGTATCACTAAATTCTCTGTCAATTTCTTTCACTGTGTAAATAACTCCAGTCTCTGGTCTGATAGCAAACAGTCCACTGCCAGGTTCTTGTTTTGTTAAATTGTAATGAACTTTACCGTTAAGACCAGAATCAGGATCGGTAGCAACTAGAGTTACAACAGGCGTATTTATAGGTATTCCTTCTTGAATTTGTCTTACGATAGCCACATTGGAAAAACTTGGAGCATTGTCATTAACATCTAAAACATTAACAGTAAAAATAACAGTTGATGCTAAATGCGGCGTTCCACTGTCCGTTACTGTAACGTTTAATGAGTAAGATGTCCGACTTTCATAATCCAAAGGTTTATTTAAATATAATATTCCAGTCACTACATCAATTCGAAAAGTCTCGTGAATATTCCCGGCTCCAATGTAATATGAAACTTCACTGTTGAAACCCAAATCTTTATCGTGAGCCACAAATTGTACCAACTGCGTTCCCACTGTAGCATTTTCTAAAATTGTAACTTCAGTAATATTAGAAATAATTTGAGGCACATTATCGTTTTCATCTAAGACTTGAATGGTGACTGAAGTTGTAGTGCTTAATGATAATGGTGTTCCCGCGTCTTTGGCCATAACAGTTAGAGTATATTCAGCTACAGTTTCACGATCCAGAGTTTTCAATAGAAGAATTTGACCAGTTTCTCCATCAATTCCAAATTTTTCACCCACATTTCCATCTGATATTGAGTACGCTATGTGACCACCGGCTCCTTCGTCTCCATCAGTGGCACTCACTCTAATTACTGGACTGTTTATCACTGCGGCTTCTGATAAAGTGGTTTTGTATGGTAACCTTACAAACTGTGGTACATTGTCATTAATATCGACGATGTAGATATAAAGTTTAGCTTCATCTTGTTGCCTGATTAAGCCGTTATCACTGACAAAAGCTTCTAGAGTAACATAACTTAAACCGGAAGTTAGAACCAATCTCTCATGATCAAAATATTGCGTAGATTTAATAACTCCTGTCTTAGGATCAATAATGAACCCATCTTGACTCCCACTGATTGAATACGTAAGCTCAGCATTTCGTCCAATGTCAGAATCATCAGCTTGTAAATGACCAATATAAGTATCTGGAGGCTCGTTTTCAAGAAGACGAAATTTAAAAGTTTTATTACGAAATTTAGGCGCATTATCATTTTCATCTAAAATATGAATAACAACAGTAACTGATGAACTTCTAGAAATTTCTCCATTATCTCGTGCCACCACTGTCAATTCATAATAACTTTGGTTTTCTCGATCTAAAGCACTTTTTACGTACAAGTGTCCATCAGGAAAAATTCCAAACTTTGATCCGCCGCCTTCAACAATTGAATACGAGATAAAACCATTAGCACCAGAGTCTCCATCTGAAGCTTTTAAAGAATAAAATCTGTCATTTACCGCCGTTCCCTCTGAGAGTGATGTCTCCACCTGCAGATGATCAAAGACCGGAGTGTGATCATTGATATCTTCAATCAAAATCCGAATTTTTTGCTTCGATGAAAGTGGTTGGGCACCGCCATCAGTAGCAATCACTTCAATATCATATCGATTTTTCTTCTCATAATCGATGACTTTTTTCAAACTAATCATTCCTGTTTGTTTATGAATATTAAATACGTCGTCAGGGTTTGAAGATAATCCGTAAGTTACTAAACCATTAGCTCCAGTATCTAAATCAACAGCTCTAGCTAAATAGATTTCATATCCAACGGGCCGATTTTCTAATACATAAGCCACAGTTTCTGGCATTAAAAACCGCGGTGGATTATCATTTACATCGCCAATGCTAATATTAACCATTACCACTCCATATTGTAGACCGTCTTGCGCTAAAATGGATAATGAGTATTCCGCCATTATTTCTCGATTAATAATTTTAGCTGTTGAGATAACTCCAGTAGTCCGATCAATAGTAAAAATGTGACTGTTATCGCCTCCAATGATGTAATATTGTGTGTTACCATTATTTCCATTTCCTCCGGATGCACTGATAACGCCTACTTCTCGTACTGGACTCTGCTCGGAATTTCCATCATCCTCAGTAATAATAAATGAGTATCCTTTTTTCTGAACGAATTCCAACTGTCCCACTTGATTATTTTCAACTACAATATCCACGATAGCATTTTCATTTGATTTTCTCTCTCCAGCCGTGCCCTTAGCCACTACAGTCAAACGATATTGAGACTTTGTCCATTTGCTTAGCTTCGACGTAGTTCTAACAACTCCTCGATCAGAATCAATTTCAAAAGCGCCTTCAGCTCCATTCAAAATAGCATATTTTAAATCAGAATTCAATCCTTCATCTGGATCAGTAGCTTTTACTTGCAGAACTGATGTTCCGGGACTAGCATTCTCTTCAACGGTGGCAAAATAATGAACTGGATAAAACACTGGATCATTGTCATCGATATCATTCACATGGAGTTCGATAGTGGCAGTTGCGGAATTAATAATGACAGTTCCTTGATCTTTAGCGATGACTTTAATTGTGTAAGCGGACATCTTTTCCCGATCAAGTTGCATTTTGGTACTTATTAAACCAGTTTTGGAATTAATAACGAAAACTCCAGGATACATCTGCTCTGTTTGCTGGTCAATGGAATAACTGACAGTTCCGTTTAAGCCTTGGTCACTGTCAACAGCTTTCAAAGTGGCGATAGGTGAATTGACAGGTGAGTGTTCCATAATAGAAACATTTAAACTTTTCTGCTCAAAAGTCGGACTTTCATCATTTTCATCAATAATTTCAATTCTTAAATAAGTATATGCCCATTTCGGGCTAGGTCCACCATCTCGCGCTGACAATTTTAGTTCCACCACAGGAAGCTGTTCTCTATCTAGAGGTTTAGATGTTGTTATTAAACCGCTAATGATGTCAATATCAAACCATTGTTTTTCATTTCCAGAAACGATAGCATAATAAACTTTGGAGTTGATTCCAGTGTCCTCATCAGTCGCAGTAATACTAGCCACATAAGTTCCAACAGCTACCAATTCACTCAAAACGGATGTGTAATTTGCTCTTTCAAAGACAGGAGCGTGATCGTTGACGTCGTTAACAACAATGATGAGAAATGCGGTTGAACTGCGAGGTGGACTTCCTTTATCAGTGGCTAAAATAGTTAAATTATATTTCTCCGTTTTTTCCCTGTCCAAAACTCCATTGACTCGAACAATATCGAAGCTAGGTGTGTGTTCCATTATAAAATGCCCTCGTTCATTACCATTTCGAATTTCCACTACAGTGTCACCATTGGGGCCATCATCAGGGTCGATCACACTCACAGCAGCTACAACAGTGCCATTACTAGCATTTTCATCCACAGTTGCAAATGATCCTGTAGATGGAAAATATCGAAAGCGGACGATTGGATCGTGATCATTTGCATCTACCAAATTCACAGTGACGTATGTGCGTCCATCTTGACGAGGACTCCCATTGTCATGCGCAAAAACAGTAAAAACGCAACTTTTTGGACAATTTCTTCCGGCAGGACAATTCTGACGACAGTTGAGCTTTTCCTGAGTTCTAATAACGCCTGTATCTGGGTCCACCTCAAAACGTGTTTCCATCTCGCTTAGATAATATGTAACTCGAGAATTCTCACTTTCATCACTATCCGTGGCTCTCACTTGAAGTACGTTGGTACCGGTAGGTACACTTTCATTTAGACTTACGACGTAATCACTGTGATCAAATATAGGTGGGTTATCATTCACATCCAACACTGTGATGTTGACTAAAAGATATCCCATTAGAGCCGGCGAACCTCCATCTTTGGCGGAAATATTTAATTGATAATTGGCTCGATTTTCCCGATCTAATATACTGGCAGTTTCTAAATTTAAATAAGGTGTTTCGCCGCTAGGATTGGTGATGACAACAATGCGAAATTTTTCATCTTCGTTTCCGGAGACAATTTCATATCCGGTCGTCACTGAATTTATCCCTGAATCGCGATCTGTTGCTGTATCCAAAATGGCTCTCGTACCTAAAGTGGCACTCTCCGAAAACGAAACTTTGATACTTGTTTCAGGAAATGTGGGGGCATTGTCATTGACATCTAAAACTACTATACGGACTTCGATTGGATAAGTTGGTTGACTGCTCAAAATTACTAAATCAAACCTTGTCATTGTCAATGATTCCCTGTCTAAAACTACTGCTGTACGTAACAAACCTGTTGTGCCGTTCAACTCAAATTCTTTTGGCACTTCGTTAAATCTGTAGGTAAAGCCAGATTTTGTCGGAATATAACCCACCACAGTGTTCACAGCTTGTTCTTCAGCTACTTCAAAGTGAACTCGCGTGTCAACAGCTCTCGATTTGGCATTTAACGAACTTGCTTCAGTTTGCACCATTATATGACTAATGTTGTTAAGTCCAGGACCTGGACCTGGGCCGCTTTGTGCACTAGTTCTCACCGTACAAATAACCAACATCACCGCGACTACAAAGGCTAACATGGCCAACGAAGTAAACCTTAACCGCGTCCTTTGACGAGTATTTAAAATGTTTTTAGATGAACGAGTGCACTCGAACATCACGCACATGGTTGATGACGTTTCACGAAAAATAATAGGAATTGCAATCCATTCTTTCAAAACAATTTCGCTAACAGCAAGCGCGCGAGTATCGTATCGAGTTATATTTTGCTCCAATAAGAATCTTCAAAATTTCGGTCGACTTATTTCATCGTGGTTAGCAATCGACCGATCGCGTCTAATGCAAAGAAATTTATTAGTAAACAAAAAATAATATCAGTAAAACATAACATTTAAAATACATCATAAATCCTTTTAAAAAAACGCGTTTCGGCAATAACTCAAATGTTTAACTATTTCATTTTTTTTAAAGACTGTTTACTGCTTTTGCGCACTTAATTTAACCATTAACCGCAAAATTAACGAACATCTCTTGCAACTTTTAAAAATTATAATTAAATGTTTGAGTTATTACAGATCGCAGTTTTAGACGTAAACATGGTATTAATATTAAAACAGCAACTATATTTAACAAAATCAAAACGCATGCCACAAATAATAATAAATTACTTCTTTGAAAATTGCTTAATGTTTATCGGCACAACAGTTTTAACATTTCCCTAGTATTATTTTCAATACGCACGGCCATGATGAGATAGAAGTTTAGCTTAGAAAGTGTTGACAGTGTTAACAATTGAAAAACTAGATATTAATCCCCTAGCTAACCAATAAAATAAATTTTCAGACAGCATTTTACTTGTCAAGTGCTTTTGATGTATCTCGGCAGCTTTTAAATTTATGCAAACTAATTTTTTTTTGTAAGGTCGGAATTTTATCATTAGCAAGATTAATACATTTCGAGAAAACAATTTTATAATCACCTCGAGGTGATTATAAAAGAGCGCTAAATGGGAAAAGAGCTGATCTACTATTTTTCGTTTACCCCAAATGATCTTCAATAATAATTGATGTAGGCCTACGCTTTAGGTAACTTCATGCAAATCATTAAAAATATTATTAAAAACGTGAAAATATTTTAATTTCTACATCGCATATTAGCCTTATTTGCGCCAGTATATTAATCCTAAGTGGAGTTCATGATTCAATGCCAATTTTAATGATTTAGTTTCAAAAATGTTAATTCAATTTTCCTTTTCAATAATCATGCAGTATACCATATTAAAATTATAATCAAATTTCGTATGAAATCTTAATTGAATAGTATCTACTATAAATAATATTGTAAGCATAATCTGCGTAAACCCCCCTTTTTTTTTTAATGACCTTTAAAAATGTGTTTATTTGTGATAAGTACAGTATAAGTCTTATAGGGACGAGAAAAATAATTAATTGGCAAGGTGTGAGCATTAGTTATATATATTTGACTCTTGTTATGTTGTTTTACCTATATCAAAAAATCGTCGTGAATGCGTGCACCCCCGCAGTGCATAAGGCCAATCAACCCACCTTCAACTTCAAACTACGTGAACAACGTTACACGCATAAACCCTCCTTGCATAAACACACATAAAGCATTAAAATTACCGTATAGCGAGTTTCGCGCGCACATTCCTAACTTTTCCAAACTTTTCCAAAAGTTTAAGACTCGTTTCAAACAACCGATCAGAAAGAGAGGCAGATGAAATAAAATACAGTACGTACAAAATTAACTTTTTAAAATATACATTTTTTGAAAAAAAAAATTATTATAAAAACCTCTTTTTTTAAAAATTCCTTTAAGGAATTAATATGTAAGGCAGAATAATTATTTGTCTATTCACAGTATTAAAAGCCTAAAAAAAGTTATGGTGGAAAGTTGTATGGTCTATCTATATCGTTAAAGTTATTATCCTTTTAAAAATTATAAACTTCAAAAATAAAAAAAATAACTTTTCCTTACAAGAATCTATTGTACAAGGAGTCCGGGAAAAAAAGGTGCCCAACTGAATAAGTAGGTCTATTAAATCACTTTAATCATATAAATATTTTTTTGATATGTGAAAAACACTTTACTTTAAAGACGGTTTTAATGTAATTGTTCTATTCTGTGTTCGAAATATTTTCTTTCGGCCTCAACACACGCAGAAAAACGCATCATACCCACTCACTATGCGCTGCATCAATATTATTGCCGTTTGATCGTCTCATGCCTGTATCATAATATTATATTGATCAGTTGATGCACTTCTTCAATATTTTAGATTTAAATTAGACAGACTGCAATATATGGTCCCTGATGCAAAAAAAAAAAAAAAAGTTTATAAGAAAAAGGAACAGACGTTGAAGCTGACGAATGATGCAACCATATGGGAAGAATTCGATCAAACTAGAATCAGAACAGAGCAAAATGAGCGGCCTGCTCGTTTTGCTGCGTGTGTTGAAGCCGGAAAAAAATATTTTAAACGCAGAATAGAACAATTAAATATTTTTTTAAAAAAAGTCCTTAAAGTAAAGTTTTTCATGTGTCATTAAAATTTTTAGATGTTAAAGGATTTAATACTAATTCAGTAGGGAATGTTTTTGTACCAGCTTCCTATTGTATTGACTTCTACCGGTACCATTACATTTCGATTCTAATAAGATTAAAGTAAGAAATAGTTCGAATCACATTAAATATTTTTCTTTTCCAAACTTTCTTCTACAAATTTAAAAGAATAGCACATGCAGTTAGTATACTGTAGGCCTACACGTTGTCCAAAAAAAAAATTCAATACTGAATAATTAGCATTAAATCTATTTAATAATCTAAATATTTTAATGACACATGGGTAAACTTCACTTTAAAGACTTTTTTTTTTAACATTTAATGGTTCTATTCTGTGTTCTATTGTTCTTTTACTGCTTGTGTTGAGGCCGAAGGAGAATATTTTAAACACAGACTAGAACAATTAAATGTTAAAAATGTCTTTAAAGTAGTTTTCCATGTGTCAATAAAATGTTTTGATTATTATAAGGATTTAATACTAATTCAGTATTGAACGCTTTTTTACGGACACCGTGTATTTTATACCGGCAATTTAACAAGGGAAATAATTGAGACCGAAATAAAAGTAATAAGGAATTAGATTGCAAGTATTTAAGAAACTTCAAAAAAAAAAAAAACTTGCAATTATAAATAGAATAAGTAAATATACTGTAAATTTGCAAGTGCCTTTAAGCCAATTGTTCGCCAATCATAATACACTTAAAGATAATTTAGTTTAGGCAATACAGTAATAACTATACTATATAGCCAAAATATTCACTATTGATTAGATAAATATCTAGATTTGTCTGTCATAATAATTGTTCGCTTTTGAAGTATTCAAACTGGTTTTCTCTTTTTAAATTAAAAAGTTTTAATAAAACTTAAATAGTAAAAATTAAAAGAAAAATTGCAAGGAAAATTTAGGTCCCAGCTGTCTCTGAGTACGATGCATTTCATAAGATTTTTCGACCGCAAGGTGGTTGCATGGCTGTTTCAGAATAGAAGGGAGACCCATGCTGGTCTGAGCGAAAATTCTTGAGAATTCTCCCCCTCAACTTCTAAAGCATGTACCCTGAGGGAAAATTAAGAGAGAGCGAACGAGAGAAGAAGAGATTTTTTCGACAGTGCTAGTGAAGGAGGTTCTCTCCCGGCTTACCTTTTATAAGCCGAAACGAGTTCTCCTTGTTATTTAACAACATAAATGGCTAAGCTAAACATCATTCTTACATCTACTTTTACCCTCAAACTTCAAACCTAAACACCCAAGTTTGTTTATAGTTCATCATCTCGTTTCGTATCCAGAGAAAAAAATATAGCTAAATTTGTGGCAGTCGCTTTTATCGGCCGTAAGTATTCTCAAGCTAACTCTTACCTGTCGATGACAGAAAATCCCAAAGCTGCATCAAGTAGTTTGGCTTTGAATAATTCGTAAATCCATATCCCGAAATCACAGTTGCACTAACTCGCATGTCGTCTTTTTTCACTATTCAGAATTCACCATCACTAGGATTCAGTCCGAAAGTTTTAACATTTTCAAACTTTCACTCAAGTTTACTTTCTTATCTCGCGCAATTCCACATTTCGCACTCCTCGCATAGGTAATACCGTAACCTGCCTATGTTAAGAAAACACAACTTTTGTAAGTTTCCAATTTTTTTACCTCTCGTCCTTCTTCGTGATCGCTACTCACCGCTCTCGAAGCACAAAACTGAGCGAAACAACGGCTCGTGAGTTTGTTGTTTTCCTCGGTCACCGCTCTGCCCCGAAGCCGTCGTGCTGAGAGGTAGGCGGAGCGTTCTTTTTAACGACCACCGTCTAACATGCCAGCTGCTCTTTCTAGCTAAAACGAGAGAAATTAAAGACAACTTGAGTTGATTATAAGTTAGAAGCAACATGTATTCAGGTGAAAATGGTCGCCTACCAATGAGATCGCTCTACATTGTCGAGATTCTCCTTTCCATTTGATGTTAAGAATATCTCGATTCGAAGACCAAGTCAACAAGGATCAAATTTTGAATCTTCTTAGTTGGAACATCAAAAAGCCGTCTGTTTTAGCACATACTACTTCAATTAGTAGCCGAAATTTGACACCGGCTATAATAAATAAAAGTTTAAAAGATGATGTTAACTCTGCGATTATCAAATTAATAAAACATGCATTTATATAATTAGATTTTGTTGTCATTTTATTAAATTTTGTAATTAAAATCTTATACCTTTATAAATTTGAAATCTTCAATATAGTCTACATTTGAGCAACTTTTGTATTTCCATAAAGTAATAAAAATCTGAAATTGTTTTTAAAAAAAAAATTTAATTAAATCAACATTTTTGGACTAAATTAAAATAATTTAAATTTTCGAGAAAACGTGTTATTATTCCCTGGTTGTTCGAAGAATCCAGTGAACATAAACAATCAAGGACGCGTTGCAACAATAACAATACATTATTAAGAATTCCTTACCTTGTAGATTAATTAGGTTAATTAAACTTCCACCAAATAATTACAGGTATTTAGAGTAACCATTTACGTGCCACTGAACAGCAGTAAATCTAAAATAATACGATCAAACCAGTACTGTAAATTAAAGAACTACGTTAATAATAAATTTGAAATTTTACCAGATTCAGCAATTAAATCAAAACAATCATCCAAAAATGGTGTTGCTTACAAGTCAAACTGATGATACAGTATCGGTATGTTCCAAAGATGATAATTATAAAAGGTAAATCTGAAAAAAAAATTTAGTTTAGAGTTAGTATTTTTTAATGTGAGTTTTACTTATCAAAATTATAATCAACAAAATGCATGCGTTAAAAAAATAAATACCGGTACGTTCGGCAATGTACGGTATAACCGACACAGATACAAAAAAAAAATATGTATTATAACTGTAGTTAAAGTGACGTTGATTGCACAAAAATAAGTTAGTTGACTAGTCAAAAGACTCCCTGCTAGGGGAATATTTTAAAATGCATGACAAAGATGTTCTCTGAAGATAGTACCGGTAACAGTTTCGGCCAAATGATGTTTAACTTTGAAGCTAAATCATAAGCGAGTATTTTAAACTTAATTTTTTTAAAAAAAAAAAATTAAAAATATTAAAATAAATTCACTTGAAAGCGCTGCTTTTTAACCGTTTTTAATACGTTATGTGCTTTCCACACCTTTAAACATAGTTTAACGCGTTTTAGGTGTCTGTTACAGTATTTGAAATCAATCAAAAAGAATTAAAAAAAAGAAAAACCAAATCGAATAAATGCACCTTGTCATTTGGATCTTTTGAACTAGATACCTCTATTTATTTGGACCAAATCATAAAAATGTTTTTTTAAACAAATAAGAAATACCGGTATAAGATGCACTGTATAATGTGTAAACGGTTTATTAAATTAAACTAGTTTTTATTTAAATTACAAACTTGCAATAGATTTAAATTATAAAGTAGGCCTACAAGTGCCGGGTGTTTATTAACTAATTCTTATAAACTACCGGTATATTTAAAATTTTAACCATTTAAAAGTATTGTATAATACCGGTATCATTTTTTAAATAAAAAAAATAGAGATAACTAAATTGTAACAAATGAAATATATTTACGGTACATGTACTTGTTACATAAAAAAAATATTAAATTAAAAAATCTCATAAATACCCTACACAAATTTGAATTGTTTAATTTAAAAAAAATAAAAACTTGACTTGTTAAAAGTTAAGTTATAAAATTTGTCTCCCAAATATAAAATTATTTACTTAACTAAATTATTTAATTATACTGTAATACTCAATAGTAAACACAAAAAATCCCTCTGCATTGAGATGAATAACAGTACGTGTGCTGTTATTCATAGTTTCATTAAATTCTCACGATCAATTAAAATAAGCACAAAATTCGGCATAAACTTTCTTTAAAAAAGCGATTATTTAAAAATCTGCGAAAAAATATTGACAACTTTTTTTTCATTTCATCCTTAAACATATCGAATAAGTTTCTTTTAATTAGAATGTGAGAACAGAGCGTTTTGTTGTGAATCGTTGAGCCGTGTTTTATCAAAAAGAAAATTCTTTCAGGGGTATAGATCTCATCAGGGCAGATGAGGTCACAAGTAGAAAACTCACGAAAGAAGAGAGAGAGAGAAAAAAAGAAATCTCACCTTTTATAGATTGACCTGAATAATTTAGTCAGTCAAACGTGTAAGTAAAGCACAATGTGCATGTGATTGTGTAGTGAGAGCGAGTAAGATTTGTGACAGTGCATAAAGGCGTGTTCTTAACAGGCTGAGGAAAAAGAGAGAAAAGGTGTGGTAAAAAAAAATAGTTAAAACTACGGTCAAATAAAACAGCATTAAATAAGACGACCAAAATGGAACCAAATGACCTACATGGCTACCGTACTGCTTTCGTTCTTATTACTTACGTAATTTCTCGATAAAAAACAGTTAAAGATAGAATCGTCAAAAGCAGAAAAAAAAAAGCAAAATAGATATTGAGAATGGGTGTTTCAACTTCAAAATTTGGGGAACAATGAATTCAAATTAGAAACTACTCTTATTTTGTAAACACTGCACAAATAATTATGCAAATTACTTCGTTAAAACAAATTTGTGGTCATAGCTAAAAAGTATTAATTATGAAACTTCCGTCTGCAACCCTCTCTGAATATTAACAACAACATGTCATACCCATTAAAATATCCTATTAATCTATTTCATTATTTTAATAGTTTTCGTAAATTAAAAATCTTGTCTGAAAATTGCTTCGTCTTGTTATTGTCTTAAAATAGCACGCAACAATTTTCAAAACCTTTTTCAATCAAAATTTCGCAAAATATTAAATTGAAAAAAGTTCAAGAACGTCTTGCTAATATGCAACAAGCCCAAAATACACTACATGTAATATACAATAATTGCTGGGCATTTCGTATTAAAAGCATTACTGAACCGTTAAGCGTGACATACAAATTATACATGCAAATTACTAATTTACCTTAGCTCAAAAAATAATATGAGAAACATGAAATTTAATAACAAAAATTAATAATAAATTTTAAAAAAAACGTGTCTAAGTACTGTATTATATTAAGGATATTCCCCAGTCAACCACGTAGTATGCCAATTAATTACGTGTACCGGGAACAAGAATAATATTTAAAACTTACTCCTATAATATTCAAATTTTTTTTAAAAAAAAAATATTATATTTCATTGCCAATTTTCCTAATGCCATTAAAAATTGCAAACATTTTAAATAGTTTATTTAAGTATCTCACATTTCAAATGCAAAATAATACTCCAGTACATTGTCATTACTGAAATTTTTTAACATCCATTTACTGGCTTGATTCCAAGCCTATATACATGTAGTATAAGATTCTTAAAATAAATATGTTTTATTGCTTTGATGTTATTTAAAATGTTATTGATTTTTTTTACCAAAAAAGAAATTTTAATTTTTGTAGTTACCGGTTATAGAAATATTCATTGCTGCGAGAAACCAAACATTATCCCGATGGCATACATTGCGACTAGAACATCGACTGTCAAAAAGTCAATCCATCATTTTAGGCCTATTTTTACCACACTTGAAACCCTAATAATAAAAAAAAACCTTGTAAAAAATAAATGAATCGTTCAAATAATTTTTAGCAATTCATTAAAAAAACAGCGCAGAATAAAGCAATTAACAAAAATGCAAGCAATTTTCAAATAATTATTTATATAAACAGTCTTCTTTAAAACAAGAAGAAAAAAAAAATAAGCTTAAATAATTTTAAAAATAGTTTGCAAATTTACAATACTGTACTGTAATTTGCTTTGTGCTCTTAAAATCAAAAATGTTACATTAATGCTATCACTATTTTAAATAATAAATACTGTAATTACATTATCAAGAATATAATTCCGCGTGATACTGCTCTAGTAAACCAGAAACGAAATTTTAATCCATATTAATCTACACGAAATTTGAAGATTATATTTTATAATCAAAAACTAATTCTAACAAATTCACGATGTTATAATATTCAAAATTAGAATTATCTTATCCGTCTCGCAAACGTACTAAAAACAATAAATAAGCATCGCAAAAAAGTTCTTTTTTTAATGCAGCGATCACGAATTTATTTATTTTTTTTAAAAAATAAACAAACTAGTTCCTATTCCAAATTAAATATCATTTTTACAATCACACGCCATCAATCATTAAGGGGGGGAAAACAGTGCGTTGATACTTTTTTGTGATTTCCTGTCACTCTCCAACCTCACAATTAATTCGGTAACCGAATACAATCTCTACTACAACGGTTTGTGTTCACATTTCGTAGGAAAAGGCGTCAACTGGCGCCTTGATGAACGTTACTACCGGTTTTGTTTCTCCATCACAAGTCTTGTGACAAAAATATGTTTTTATTCTAAAAGTGGGTCGAATGATATGTAATAAATTTCAAAAAAGAAAAAAAAAATATTAAAAGTGTATTGTATGATACATGCGAAGCTTCTAGGTGTATTTTCTCATTTGTTATTCATTACTCGTGTTTTTCTTTTTTTTCTTTTTTTTTTTTTAAATCACTACGGTAATAATAAATTTCTTTTCTTGAAAATTTTCAATAAACAAAACAATAAAATCAAGAATTGAGCTGCAGTAGTTCAGCCGCATTACCTACTTGTAACGATTGGCGATTGTTTTCATTAAAGTAGATTTATCCTACTCATTCCAACTTTTTCTTTCAGGTTTCAAAAAAGTTGAAGTATTTCCGAGATCACTTTTTTTCTTCTTCTAAATTTAAAAAAAAATTAACTAGCAATACTGTATATAAAACTTAGATACAAAAGAAAAAGCGCGGAACAAGCAACAATAAGAGATTATGATAATAATTTAAATAGAAAGCGGAATTTCCATATGCATTAAAATTAAATGTATTATCCGCTTTAGCTTACCTCCCCCTTCCTTCACCCCCTCCCCAACCAACCAACAAGTGTAAAGATCCCAATTTTGCGCTATTTTTCAGAGAAACCCATAAAGTTTTTTTTTTTAATTTTTTAATACCGGTATAAATTCAATTTTCTAAAATAAATAAAATTTATAAAAAAAAATTTTAAAAATTTGTTTTAATGTACCATTTAAAATACTGTACCTTCACATGTAATTTCATTTTAAAGTTCACAGAAATTGGGATCATGTGGAAGTTTAGAACATTGTGCTGTACTGTACAGTACTCGGTTTAAAGGAGCGGCACAGAGCAACAGTGTTCCGCGGAACACAGATTGAGAACCACAGGTCTACAACCAAAATCGCTAAAATACCTACTACAGTATCATAGTTACTATGATATTAATATCTAAATAATTACAGTACATGTACAGTACTGTATTTTAATTATATACCGGTACAACGTAATAAATGAGTAACAACCGAAAATAATAAATAAAAATTTTGAACAATCATTTTTTTTGGTACAAATTGTCGGCAAGCGTTTATATCAGTTCCACGTTAATAAGCGATGTCTATTGCAAAAATGTCTAAAAAATGTACGGAACCCAATAAGGGCTCGAGATGCTTTACTTATCAATTTTTACCTAAAGAAGCCAAACTCGCGACAGTGTTCACAAGGCAATGTTTGTCTATATAACCATGTACTGTACAATGAATTTTATATCTATTTATAATTATGTATATTTATGTATATTTATTTAGTAATACAATATTTCTTATGAGAACAACAGTATTTCAAACTTAAAATAAACATACCTCTGAGGTTTCGTAGTAGATATTTCCTGCAGTAGACGCGGTACGCCATTTTCATTGGCTACGTATATGCCGGTACGTATGGATAGGCCTACTTGCGGTCAAACGAAAAAGTATACCGAACAAGCGAAGCCGAATTATCTAATAATTAATTAACTCAAATAGTGTTCGGGAGTTGCAATACATTTACAAATGTTTCCAGTGTCCCGTATAATATCGCGCGTTCGTCACCTTAATGAGATGTGATCGCCGATCGGATTCATCAAATAACTTTTCGATTCCGACTGGCTACATTTCTTCTAAACGTAAGTTCTATTACGCGATTACTAATACTATACTATAACTTATACGGTAGTTTACAATAATTATTGTTCGAAATAGGCACTGTTAGGCATTTTTACAATTCCACTTACGTAACTCGTTCACAGTCGTGTGCTTCGCCGCCTTCGCGGAAGTTCCCGCAATAATTATTATTATAATTGGTACTATAGTGGCTAGAACTGACATTGGTACCGCGCAGTTCATCACCGATTATTTAATATCGATGTTACAATCGCGCAATCGATAATTATGATATATAGCACCCGATTATTATTCGTTAAACAGGTCGCACTGTCACCGAAGTCTCAAATCAGTCGATTTTATACTGTATTTTATAATTATTATGGCTCGATAGATTATATTTTTATGCAAAAACGGGGTAGATTTTCCAATTTTTTAAAATTATTTTTTTACCACATTCAAAGGGGCCAAAACTTGATGAAAATTATATTGTTCTAAACTCTGAAGTAGCTCGACCTGACTCAATGCAGCTGAGCTGAGACTTTTTTCGTTCACTCGAAATATTTTTTAGGAAAGCTTTTTCTGTTGTATCATAGGTTTGAGATTACAGCACATGTACTATAATAATATCAAATGTCGTTGTTTTCTTAATTTTCCTAAAAAAAAAATTTTAATTTTTCAAAAAAAAAGTTATGACTATTTTTTCCAATACCGGTAATTTTATTAATTTTTCTAAAAAAAATAATAAAATTACCGATATTAGAAAAATGTCTAAAAAAAATAAAGAAATTTTAAAACTTTCCCTAAAAATTTGTTAATTTGACTAAAAATGTGTTAATTTTATTAAACGAATTAACGTACTTTATTTTCTTTAAAAAAAAGTATTTTCTTAAAAAAAATAGTTTAATCTTGGTTAAATACATCACTGTACTAAATTTAGATCTTGATTTTATTTTTAAAAAATCTTTCTTTTTCTTACAACTTTTTCTATTGGTATAAGTGGTGCCCTCTAGTAAGAAATCAGAAACTTATAAAATGAATACTACAAAAGGGGTCGACCATAACAAACGTCAACAAATTACCATTATGGGTGGCGGCGGGTTGGATGAATTCCTTATTTTTGAACGATGCTAAGGTAATAGGCGTCCTCTACCGGTATTTTCAGAAACCCTGTATTGTACGAAACATTTTTTGAAAAAAAAAATAAATTATTGAATTGAGTGGCGCCGTGTAGTGGGAAAAGTGCAGGATAAGAGTGAATTTCATTTATCAGATTTTTCCAATTTATTTGAGTTATATTAGTTTTTCTAGCGGTGGAAAACTACCATTTATTTATGACTTTTCAAAATGAACATCGCCATTTTAAAGTATTAATGCTCTTTAGTTTATTTGAAGATTATTAATTTTGTTCTCCAAATCTGTGCTTTGACTCAAGGCGAACGGGCTATGTTTTTATTAAATTCGTTTAAATTTGTAAACGTAAAATTTTGCATAAAACAATGGTTTGGAGATTGCTTTTGGTGCTAATCGTTTGCTGGGTTGCGAATACTCTGCAGGATGAAACTTGTTGTTCGTAAGTCATTTAATTACTCATCACTTTTTTTTTTCTCTCGAGAAAGATTGCTGCTGCATTTTCTCAAACATTCGGATATAATTTGATGTTTTAATATTATTACGAAATTTATTAATTTTGCATTAATTATTATTTTTAACAAGGTTGCTATTAAAATATTTTATTTAGTTTGATAGTTTGCTTTCAATTTATTATGGTTGTTTATTAATTGAAGCGTGAACGAGAATAGTAATTTTATTATAACGATTGCATTGTGAAGTAGTATTATTGTAATGAAAATGCACGGACGGTTGGTTTTCATATTTCACAACGTTTGTTACATTGTGCATAAATTATAATTAATTTTTTATTTTGTTTTTAGGAAAACGTGTGCTTTGGATGATATCGCCGCGAAAGATTGCTGGCAAAGAACTGAAAATTACGCCGTCGAGCAAATTATCTACGCTATTAACAACTTAACCGGCATGGAAATCATGATTCGTTAAGTTTCAATTCGTAATATTCCTTTCCAAAACACCTATAATAATAATTAACATTGAATTTAGAGCGATGGAAAACAAATACCAACCAGCCAATAACAAATGTGAGTGCTGAAACGGAAGCAATTGTTAATCGAATCGAAGGTTTGAATCTGATGGATAAAGGTCCTCTAAATTCATCTTCCATGCAATATATTATTGAGACAGCTGTGCAGCAGGTAAAATTCATTCACCTAATAAAATTAATAGCATGCTATTTTTTTAAGCTGATACTAATCTATGAGCCGACTGCTGCCCGTACATTAATTTTAATTGTAATATTATTGTGACTAATACCAGTTGACTAATACTACCGTTAGGTCCAAGTGATTTGGTGTGGTTGTTTCACATTTTAGCTTCGCTAATAATCTGCGCACATGGCTACGGTAATTAAAATTCACTTTTTCTTGTAGACTATACAGTGTTAATGCACGCTGCTTGTCGGCTATATCATTTCCATAGCTGACGTAATTATTTTTATTAGCTTTTAATTAACAGTAGGACAATGTGCACTTGTTAGTCTACGTTTGCTCACCGACGTGCTGTCGGTTGACCATGTTTACTGCTGTAGCCTAGTATTACATGGACGACGGTACTGGTTGAAGTGATTCACAATCAATTTAATATTACATGCCCTTCCATTTTTGATTCCCCCATCTATCTTTTAATTTGCATTATTTAAGTCTTCATAATTTAATAATTCAATAAAGTTGATTAATGTCGACTTTGATCTCACCAAACAACCCACATACCAAATCAGACTTTTTTCTAGTACTAATTGGAATTAGTGTACGGTCATCATTCGGCTCCCTAATAAGTTGTATCCCGCGAGAATAACAGTTGAGGTGTGCATTAATCTCTTTAGGTTCTTAATTGGACAGTAAGTCAACCGCAGGACATTATCAATAACCATAATTACGATTTCGACTATGTTTGTCCAGTCCCAAGCGAATACGTTTGCACTATGTGGATGTACCTGTTTATCTGCGTCACGGTCATTTTAGCATTGACTTTAATTTACATTGCAATCTACGTTTACCGAATTCGGATTCAGTTGAATAAGAGAAGACTATTGTAGCACTGGGCACATACTAGTGTATCCCCAATATAGCACAATATTATTAAGCGCACAAATGGTCAGGTAATGCTCGTTTCTTGCTAATTTCTCGATATTCAGGTTTCCCAACCTTTTTGGAATTGGGAGTTGCCTATGCATTGCTATTTAGGGCATAATGTATAAATTAAATAATAGTGATACCGTATTAATTATTTTTAAAGTTGCAAGGTCAACTAAAACAATGTGAAATAATACTTTATATTTGTAAGCAATAGTTTTACAATTTTATACAATTGCATACTGGTACATTTGCAAGCATATTTTTATACAAGAACTATTATTATTTTGCTCAGAGATTATAAAATATAAGTTATCCTATTTACAGTAGTTATTACGAATTGTAACTAATGAATTACGAGAGTGGATTTTGCAGTTTTTATTGCAAACTGTTGATATGAAACTGTACCATTTTTGAAGTGATACTTTATTTTTAATCAGTCAAATATTTTCAGAGTTGAACTAGTACTTGAGCTCCTATAAATAGTAATTTTTTTTATCGTTTGCGTACACAAAATTACTGCTCCAACTATTTCAATGCCTCATTCGACTGAACCTTTTATTTTTTTTTATTTAGATATATAGAAAAAAAAGTACATTGATGAAAACCAGTACAGTATCGGTATTAAAATAGCAAAATTTGATGTCATCAATTTGCAATAAAATTGAAGGGCAATCCACCCTCATATTATCTAGAAAAAAAAATTATTAAATGCCAAGGATACCGATACTCAATTTTTAATAGAAATATTTGAGAATTGGTTTTTTTATATCGGAAATAATATTATTATAGGGAAATAAATAAAAATCGATACCAAGAACTTTATCGTTGAAAGATAAGATTACAGTTACGCTGTTATTTTCTTTTTAAGTTTATTACATTGTTTATAATATTATAATACAAAATAAATTTTGTCAATATAATAGCTATGATATTCTATTTCTTAAAAAAGCCAACACACAATATTACACTAATACTGCCTTTGCAATGAAACCAATAACTGTAGAAATCCATTTATTGCCGATAGTTCATTGCTATTAATAGCACAGTATTGCATAACACAATCATCGGATCAATGCAATTGTAAAATAGTTCAAATCAATTGAAATATTGATTTGAATAAAGAATTATTGAATTATTTACAACGTTCAAGTAGACTATGCCATAATAAACTGTTTTATCGGTTTATTACATGCATATTACGAGTATGTTACAGTATAGGTGTTAACTGTATGTGTGTACAATGCATGAACAGGTGATTTTAATACAAGTACAATCATGTACTGTATCCGTCCAGACAGGCTATACTCGTACACGTATAACTCATACACTTGTAGCCTACATACTGTAATACCATGATAGCTTATACTGTTAGGTCTGTCAGGATGGTACACCCAAAACCAAACCAACCCTCTATTAATACTGTATAATAATATATTTTTTCATTACAAAAGACATTTTTCCACTGCAATGTTGAATTTTTTAAAAGGTTAGGAGATGGTGTTTTCATCAATTTTTCGAAAGCGCTCGACATGTAATAATTTTCCAGTTTGAAATGTTGGCTTTATGACGTAGTCATGCCAGCTGTTTTATTTGCTCGCAGTCCTCCTAGGTGGCGCTTGCTTCGCTGCTCGATCAATAATAATTCATTTTTGTGAACGTTTTGTAGCACAACCCATTTTTACATGCAAAACGGCAGATTTTATTTTTGGTTAATTAATTTACAGTACAGTTTATCTCAACTGGATACTGTACATGCATTTTTTTAAAAAAAAGAATTGTATTTTCCCCCAGAAATACTTTATTTCAAATCTTAATTTTTGGAACATTTATTTAATATTATGATATACAGTACTGTACACTGTATAGTGAGAATCTGAAAATAACATTTAAAATATTATAATAATTAATATAGCCTTATAAGAATAGGATGGTTAATATAATAATTATTAATGAGCACATGCAGGGTATACACAGAATTGATATAGAAATTTTAAAACATTTATATTTGAATACAAGCACTATAGCCACTATTTTATTATCACTCCAATTATTTATAGGGCATAATTATATCACTATTTTCACACATTCTATATTTATTTTTGAATATTATGGTGATTTTAAATGTTTTTTGATTAAAAAAATTGTTTAGCAATTTTTATTAAGAACTCAGAATTAAAATATTTCTACTTTCACTATTGTTTTATTGGTAAAATCATAAATTGTAAACTATGCAGGATATTTGTTAAAAATACTGTAATTTGAAATTTTATCATGTGTTTTTGTTGATATCAATTATTATTCTATCAATATAATGTTTAAAAAATCATTATTATTAATATTTTTTTTTCGATTTTCCGAAATATAAAAATAATTATTTTTATTATATTTCTGAATTTTATTTTTCTTTCGTTCAAATTTATCTAAAAAATGCTAATCGATATGTGCAGTTGAACGTAAACAGTTGTTTGCGACGTGCACCCTCACCCGCGCCCCTTCTCTTCCTCCGCCCTTCCTCCCCTTACGCGATGTCCCGCCAAAAATAACGAAGAAAAAATACCTCTCTTAGCCACGCCTCTTATCGTACGCACGAAACAGCTGGCGTGTGTAAAACCCGCGAAACCGCTTCACTCTTGGCGGCAGCTTTAGTGGGATCCCTCCGACAACTAATCCCGCCACTCGTATCCGCATTTCATCGTTTTTCACGCAACTTTTTCCCCAAAAACGCGCTCATCGCTTATTCAAAACATTCCGTGATTTAAGGATAACTAATTAATCGGCGCGAATAAATCGCTGGATGTGTATTGGAAAATTGAGTGTGACAGAGCCACGCTATGTGATATGGAACAAAGCCGGCTAGTATCGTAGCACACAGCTGGTCTGGCGGAGCGCTTTCTACCTCCATACAACATCACGTTTCCCGCCAAACCTTCTACGCTCTCGTCGTCGTTTCTCAACTGGCAATTTTTGCGTCAAAAATCGCCGCGGAAACTCCAATTAATACGTCGGTTGTGCGTATTATGAACGATATTAATCAAAGTGGAAGTGAAAAGCGACGGATAGTCCACGAAATCCGACGCCACGAGGAAGAAGTGATCGGCAGTCTGTGCAGGTAAGGAGGCTACCGCGCGTCGCGATTGTAGGCCGCATAGCGTATGTATACGCGCTTTGTAATGGCGTAGTAGTAGACTCGTAGTAAAACGTAGCGAGGGAAAACGAGGCTTTCGAAAAATGCCTCAATTCGTGTTTGTCTCGATAACTTATCGTCGTTATTAAATATCCGTAACACTCGTCGACACGTTGATCGAAATTTGGAAGCTGAAAACGTGAAATTGTGCGATTTGGAAGCTCCAGCTGTAGATGGGTTTGCCGGTGAGGAGGAGGGAGAGAGGGGGGGAGTTGAGTCGTTGTTTTGCCGGCATCACTATTGCTTAGGGTGGCAGGTTACGCGCATTTAATACTAAGCAACGTATGTTGGCTCAATTGTTTAATCACTAAACGATAGCCGCCGCGCCAAGTTCAATGCGAGATATGTTAGCATATGGTTGGGCGGGTAGAATATATTTTTTTTTTCTCTCTTCCTTTTATTTTCGCGGGAACGACAACTTCCATCTTAGCGTTTGCGTATTAACAAAAATGGAGCGCGTGTAGTGTAAAAGAGAAATAGAAATACACTTGTAGTAGTGGGAGATAATTTCTACCGGTGTAAATGCCGTAATGAAAATTTCAATGCTGTATTTTTTTTAAAGAAAATTCGCGTTAAATTGTACCTACACACTTGACATAGTTAAAAATTATTGTTGTAGTCATATGTTTTTTCCCCCCACCGTGTCGCACTTTTTTTGTTTTATTTCAAGTGTTGCAATACGTGATCAGCTGAGAGTGATAATTCCACGTCGAGTATTGTATAGGCCTTCGCTTGATGAAGCAGCAGCCGCAGCCCAAAGTCCAGATTGTATACTGTAGTCTGCGTGTTGAATGTGTTGGAGATGGATGATCACACAACATGGTCATGTAAATAGGCAGACGGAGAGATTATTCATTGATGGGGAAAAATGTTTTTTTTTTTTTTTTTTATTTGAAATTTGTCGGCTTTTGGCCAGATATAATAAATAATTGCAATCACATTAACACCGGAGCATCGCTTAATTATTACAGCGTATGAAATAAATCGATCAGTGCGCCTTCAACATCTAAATTATTCAAATCTTCTATAAAATGCTTACATTTAGTTTCGTATCGACAACAAGTATTAATCCTACAACGCAAATCACTCGTTAATCGGTTCCAAATATAACAAGTCATAACGCTAGCATTAAGTCTTTGTTGACGAGTATATAAAATCGGTAGATAGATCTGAGTCCGCTCAGACTCGCGGTTATTCCGAACGGAGACATTTCCGAGTAAATCATGAAGCATCGATCGCTTTCGGATAGATTTAAAACAATAAATCACGAGCCGTTTATACATATACTCTCTAGGCTCATCAACTTTAAAATGCCGATAATAAGGCGTTATTTTCTCCCTAAATGGAACCGGAAAAAGAGCACGAAAACACACATTAACCGCGCGCCGTAACAAATTGACCGATGCAATAGAGGTTGGGACCCAAACGCCCAAGCAGAAATTTACAATACTGTAAATATTCTGCTTAAACATAATCGCTTTATTCCCGTTGCTAAGTCGATGGCGGTATCTTTTACAAAGCGGAATGGTTGCGCGTAACCGGCGGATCACACTGTCCACCTGCAGGTCCCAAGACATACTGCTAGAGAATATAACCCCCAGTATTCGGCCATGGTCGACGATGGGCAAACGATCATTTCCAATCATCACCACCGTAGATTTAGCCAATTCGACCAATTTAGCGCTTCCGAAAACGATAATACAGCTTTTACGAACCTGGATCCTCATCTCTCTCCTCTGATACCACTCCGTAATTGCAATTACATCTCCTTTAACATCCTCCAAAGCCTCGTGGAATTCAGATTCGTCAAATTCGATCACCAGGTTCCCGTCATCAGCAAACCCAACCAGGAGTCCTTTAAGGGGAAGGTCAAAGACCCCCCGCGTTGACAGTATGTAGAGGAGGGGGCCGAGAGAGGACCCCTGCGGCACCCCACCAGACATAGACGAAACATCTGAAAATTTTCCACCGCTTCTTACTCGAATTTTTCTATTAGTTAAATAGTTCTCTAACAAAGAAAAAGTACGCTGACTAAGACCCAAATCGCTCAATTCCCGCAACACCACCCCCGTCGGTAGAGAGTCGAAAGCTTTTTGGATATCTAAAGAGACGACCATAACTGCACGTTGATTTAATTTAGCTTTAGTAATTACCTTCTCGATGACGTTTAAACACGAGTAAACGCCCTTTCCATGGCGGAACCCGTGTTGGTTTTTAGGTAACCTATCGTCCAACTCCACGTGCATTCGGAGTTGCTGTTCCAATTGTCTCTCGCAGAGGCGCGACTCTACATCGAGGAGGGTGATGGGGCGGTACGAGCTCGGATCACTTTCACTTCCCGCACCCTTGTATAATGGAACGACTATCCCTTCTTTCCAAAGATCTGGAAAACACGCTTTATCTATAATGTTATTAAAATTCACAGCTGCCGCTTCCATTAACATCGGTGTCATCTGTCTTAAATGCGACACAACTATCCCAGATTTACCAGGTGCCGTTCTCGTTTTCATTTCAAAAATAGATCGTTTTACCATTTCCCCGCTCAATGTCCCAAAACACCATCCAATGTCCAAAGGTTCACCCGGAACCGATTTCTCCCACTGAAACTCCAAAGACAAATTAGCAAAATAGGTTAAAAAATTTGAAAGTTCAAGTTCATTAAGTATATATTCGCTCTTTCTATCCTTTCTTACTAAGCGTTGCACCCTCCAGAGCTCAACAATTCTTTGGGTGATAATGTTTGCAAAAAATTTATTCCTCTTCTCACTCATCAGCTGCTGATATCTCGCGTTAATTTCACTATACCGTTGGAGATTTTGTGGACTAGGGCAGTCGCGGTTGCTGTTATATGCCAGCCGCCGTTCCCGTTTTAAATTAGTTAGGGAAGCAGTCCACCAGCTTCGTGTGGCAGCTGAATTGACTTTCACCACACTCTGTGTACGACGAACCAAATCCTCAATCAGGTCCCAGACCCCGTCACCAGGTGTATGAGGGATTGCCACTAATGCTGCTCTAAACCTGCAGACAGCTGCTTTGTTATTAACGCGTATTAGGCCATCGTTTTTACTCTGTCTATAAAGGCGCTCAACTACACAGTCAAACAATACCGGTTCATGATCGGATTTAATTACCTTGGCCGTGCTTGGATTTCTTAACTCACATCGAATATTTCTTATTAATACCCAATCGAGACAGTTTTTCCCCCTGGTGTCCGGGCTGAATGGAACACTCAAATCCGAATCAAGTAGTGGTCGTGCTTGACGTCTGTGATCTGCATCTTTAAAATTCAAATTAATATCACCACACATTAACAGATGTTTATAACCGGAAGCGTGGAAAGTCAAAAAGTCAATAGAGAGCCAGACCTGAGGGCGGGGGGGCCTATAAAACAACATCACATGTAAATTAAAATCTTTTAAAAATAAAATAATTATCTGTAAATCGTTATCAAAAAATAAAGTTTTCTCAATATTAAAATCAATATTTCGTCTTATTAAAATAAGGAGTCCTCCCCCAGCCGTAGCCCGATCACTCCGAATAATATTGTAATTTTCAGTGTTCAATTTACGGTTCTCCACGCCAGCATGCAGAAAAGTTTCGCACAGCAAACAAATATCAACACTTTCCGCGCATAAAAAATCGAGTAAGTTCTCCAGTTTGCCCATCAGGCGATTACAATTCCAAAGCAGCACGACCAGTCGCGAATTCCCACCCCTCGTGGGCCCGTATTTTTTATCCACTTGGCGCTGTTCTGGTCGTATTTGAGGGACGGGAGACCTAACGATGGTGACCTCTACGCCGTCGTCATATCCACACCTCCCGCCCCCTCGCGAAAATTTTCTTGTTGCCCCGTCGCCACTGCCGCATCCCGCTCCGTCTCCACCGCATTCTCGACCTGATCCATTTCCGCAGCATTTTCAACCCTCTCCACACTTTCAACTTCTTCCACTCGCCCACCTTTTGGAGCGCTCCCTCTCCACTTATGTATACTTGTGCCAGGAGGCCATGTCAATTCCGAACACAACAGATGATACGTAGCTTTAGTCGAACGTATATACATAGTTTTCGATGGATTTCCCCCGTAAGTTTTAAATCTATAACAATCCTCAATATCAACTTCTTTAGAGCGTAAATATTCAGTAATGCACACACTTGTGGTGGACAGAGGAATCCCCTCCAAGGCTATCGCGTTCGTTTCGTACTCGAACAAGCGTTTATACCTATTTTCGATGTTACCGGCTCCGCCAATACGATCCGATCTTATTCCCACTGTATCACCCTCAGACGTCTCTTGACGGGTACGTGCGCCTCCAAAATTCCCGCCGCGCCCACGGTACGGTGGTCTACCCCTACCACTTATCAACGCAGCCGAAAACGGCCGAATAGGTGGAAAAGAAATCGATTTTTCACTTTCCTCCACATCGTCACTATTTGGTCTTTTTCTTTTTGAACCACTTATACCTGCACTGGGCGCCCCACTAAGCATAATATTCTTAAGTTCATCAAACAGGGTATGCATTTGTCTATTGTTCTCACGATTTTCGTTTTCCAGTGCCACGAATCGATTGTCCAAACTCTCGTATAGATCCGCGTTGTCCGCCTTATAACGTTTACCCATTGAATCGATAGACAGCTGTAGTTTAGTTTCGAGCTCCGAAATGGCTCTAGTCAATTCAGATTGCTTAATTACCGGATCACTCACCCCCGGCACCACAGAGTGACCTGGAGTCGATGAAGTCGTCCCCGCCTTCTGCTGGCCACCATTACCAATGGTACTCATACTTGTTTGCCGTCGAGTAGGTTTTATAGCCAAAAATCTAAACACTGCTACACACTTCTGGCTTAAAAGTTCACGTCCCACAGCCGAAGAGGTAATCTTCACCTTCGTATCCGGTAACACAGAAGCTACAGCTTCCGAAAAAAAGTTTAAAATTCTAAAGTTCTCCGGTGGCAGCTCACTTTTAAAACTATTGACTGAACTCAAAAGCGTAGCCAATTCAATCTGCGACCGCGTGGGTGAATTAGAGTTTCTTTGTCTTCCTTTTTTTTTCACAGTAGAAAACGGACTTTCATCCGCGGCACTCATCGATACGGTGATCTTCGAACCTCGATAATCAATCAAAATTACTAAATTATGTTTACACAATAGAAAGCTGGAGAGCGAAATAAAACACGTCCGTCAACGTGCAATTAACTTTTCTCGATTGATGTTATTTCACAGGAGTTGCGATTTAATTACACACACACCGTCTCGCTATTTTTTTTTTTTTTTTTTTAGATATAAAATCGTGGTTACAATAGAATAGTGCATTCCTTATCGCATCAATTGTTTCGAATGTGAGAATGGGTTTTTTGTTTTCTCGAAGGAATTCTTTCTAATTCATTCAAAATTTTGAACATTTTTTAAGCGTGAAATTATAATACTGTATTTGAAGCTATTATACTTTTTCTTTTAAAATTAATTAAAATTTTTTTTTAATATTTAATTATTTTATTTTTTTTTTTTTTAAGAAATTTGCATTTTTTTTTAAGTTATTATTTTTCTTTTAAATTCAATTAATTATTTTTTTTTTTTTAATATTTAAGAAATTTTTGATTTTATTGTTTTTTTAAATTTTTTAATTTTGAGGTTTTCATAAATATTTAAACTATTTTTTTTAATTATCGAATTTTATAAATTTAAGAGATTAATAAGGGGTTTAAAAAAAAATACGTTTAACTTTAAAATACGGTACTGTATTTAAATAATAATAATAATAAAAAAAATTATTTGGAGACCACTTTTGGTCGGACCCCACGTGGTCTCGGTACAGGGGTTTCACTGTACGTGTACTGGTAATAATTATAATTTCAAAGTCTTATATCAAATGTACAATTACGGGTGTTATGATTTTATTGGCTGTGTTTTGACTGACGGCTAATCAGCTGATTTAACTAAACGTAAACAAGTGCTTGTAGGCGGCGAAATCTCAACGTAAAGTAATTATTATTTCAATAGGGTAACAAAAAAAATGAAAACTAAAAATAATCAAAAGGAAGAGGGTGAAAGTACATGTACAGTTATTGAAAGAATCGAATTTTTTTTATATTTATTTTTTCACCTTGAATTTGAATGCGAAACATGTAGTTACCGCGGTCTCATTGAAAAGTCAGGCGAAACAATCGCACGCTTTTTTTTTCTTGATCATCGCTTTCCACTGAATATATTTTCTTGATTTTCGTATCTTCAAATTTCTTTCTCTTTTTTTTTTTTTAATTTGAAGGAGAGAAGCAGCCGACGGTTGTCTTGAGGGCAAATTCCGTTTGTGGCGACAACCTTGAGCGGTAATTGTTGCGGTGTTTAGAATTTGTTTAATGGAGAGATAGTAATAGTACTACGTAACGCCTACTTACTACGTAGTACACGTGTGAGTGTTTAATACACTACTTGGCCTTTCTCCTTCTCAATGTTATTTTTGGTCGCGGATTAAATCGCTCGACTTTTTTTTTTTTATTATATATATTATCTTTCCCTTCATCGACTTCAATTTGAACCGAAACATTCGATTCGATCGATGAAGAGAGAGAGGGGGAAAAAAATATTGAAAAAAAAACTAGTGTTTACTTTTTTATTTTTATTACATTAAGATCGGGATAAATTAATGTGGAGGAAGGGGATTTTTTTTTATTATTATTATATATTTGCTGCAGATTTTAATTATTTAAGTTGTTGATTGAAGAGATTATGGATCGAAATGATGGGGTGGCTAGGAAACGTTTAATCCGCTATTCCTGATCATGGGAAAATAAATGTGGCAACGCTTTTTTGCTTATCCAGTATCCGAAAACTGACAATTGTGGTCAATTTTTTTTTTCGTAATTTGATTTTTATCGATCGAGGAGAAATGAAAATAGAGATGTTATTGAATTAAAGCAAAGTGAAAGTCTTAAATAACTTTTTATGGTACAAATACATTTATATATAACTTTAAAAAATAAAAAAAAAGAGAGAGAGAGAGAGATTTGTTCAATTTGACGCTGGTTGAGAATCCGTCGAAAGTTTGATGGATTAGCTGCTAAAAATAGTAAAGTTTAAGGAGGCATTTTTATGAGTCCGGATTTTTGACGCAGCCTTGGAAGTCGGCAATAATTATACTTCTACGTAATGATGTTGATTAGATGTTAAAATAAGCAAATATTTGCTATATTGTTGGCGTTCTAGAAAAACCATGTCGCGTAATATAATAAATTAGTTTTTTTTTTATTTATTTTTATTATGTAGTTACATGTAGATGTTATTCATAAAAGGTGAAAATTTAACCGAAAGGGTCACATTCTGAAAAATTATTTATGGTTTTGAAAGTAAAATACATGTACTGTATTAAAATTTAAAATATTCTAGAATGGCTATTAAAAAAAAAATGGTCATTCTTGAATTATTTTAAAATTTATTTCTAGATGTCGAGTTTTCGGAATGTTTGTGTTTGGGATCATAACCGGTCCCCAAACAAATTATATCAATAAAATTAGCATACAATAATTTGAAAAAAAATTTAAGCATAGAAATGTTTAAGTTGAAAATAGATAAACGGAATGTTAAAAAAACAATTTAATTTTTTTAGACTCAAGCCGTAAACTTAGGTTCCGTTTTATTATAATAGGTCTCCCACGACCAGTGACCCATTGTGTTTACATGGTAGGTGCATACTTATGGTCACGTGGTGTGTGTGTGTTTTGGGCTATTATTTGGAATTGATAATGAACGAAAGTCGTTTTTGTTAGATTTGATGTTTTTATTATTATTACACTTTATTAATACACTTTCTCGGCGGGAATGAATGGCGCGTCACCGGTGACGATGTACGGCTGGAGCAATCTAATTTCATTAATTGTATTAGAGTTGTGTGTGCGGTGGGGAATCGCTTGTGGGGAGGCAGAGGGAAGGGAGGGCGACGGGGAATGAAGGGGAAGAAAAAAAAAAAGATGACAGTAGCAAAAACGTTGAAAGGCGAATCAACATTAATGATAATAAATGGCCCTCGTATATTATACTGCGCTAGGTTAAAAAGAGAGTAATTTTTTGAAAGGTACAACGCTCATAGATGTAATAAGCAAAAGGATGATGCTGTTTTCGCATCGATCCAACCACCCACACACAGACCTTTTTCTCCAACCGAAACACCGTGAAAGTTCATTGTCAATTAGGAACAACATGGCAATAATTGCGAAAAGATACGACATGAAGCGTGCGTTACATTCAATGCCCAATGTTTTTAAATCGTGTTGTTTACTTTTACAGATGAATTCGCTTTTTAAATACTGTACGAAACACACTTTTTTTTTGTCATATCGAACTCTTATTTAATTACGTTAGACTATTATTAATTAATATGAAATGGTTAATACAAAATAATATTTATACTTCCTGACAGATATTCTGAAGATACGCGGATAAAGGCGAAACTGGAAACATTTAGAGGTAACTTATATTTTAATCGCGAGCTAGTACAGTAATATAGTATAGTGTAGTTTAATGGTCTCCGACCTTTTTGCGGCTAAAAATGTACTTGTGAAAAACAATGGGGAAAAAAATCGACTAATTACGACGCCGATATCACAGGGTTGGAGACCAGTGTAATTTGAAGAAATGAATTGAAAGACATTATCGATTACCGGTAATCGAAATTTTTGAAAACTTAAGCAAATTTGTATTTTTTCGTTCGAAGTGAAAATTGTATTAACTGCTTTTTCTTTGCTTTTGGGTGGTTCGGGGAGGGGGGGAATTGTTTGTTTGGATCGTAATATTTCCTCGAATTTTCACAAAACGGATGACACCAGTACTGTATTAATTAAAATGAATGCGCGTGACTAGACGTTTTCTATTGGAATATAAGGAATCAGCCGGCGCGTGGCATTTATTTTTTTCTTTTCTTTTTTTCCTTTTGAGATCTGATGTTTATAAGATGCAAAGAAAGCCCGGGGATTTTTGGTGGTTTGGTGAAAATGTTGTGAGCTCGTTTGTTGTTTTGGTGCGCGCGTTTTTCGCAGAGTTTGGGGATTTAATTCATCCGTTCACCAGCGAAATTAATTGCAAATTTGAATAAATTTGAATTTTTGAAAGTGGGCTGTGTTTTATGTTTATTGTGATGAATATTCATTGCGGAATTGGAGGCGACCCTATTACGGGGGGTTTTTTTTCTTACTAGGAAGTTATGGCGGGCTTTCTTAATACTGTACAGTATTTAAAAAATATTTTATTGGCGGAATTTCATATTCCGGCTGACGTTTCCCATCTTTTTTTTTTTTAATTCAACTTTAAATAATGCAATTTTAGATAATTTGGTTTGAAACGAGGCTCGCCATTGTGGGTTTTGAGGGTATTTTGCAGCTGGTTCTAATAGTTACTAATAATGAAGCGGGTTTACATAAATCTTTTACTGTTATTGCTAAAAATGTTCATTTTTAAGTACTTTTTAGACGCTTACTTTACCGAATGAGATTAATCTCGTTGCTATTATGCCATTATTTCTAAATGCACATACCGGTACTTATAATTTATTATTATTTTAAAGGAACACGAAAATGAGATTTTTATGTAATTTTGTAATCAGGAGGTTTAATTTATTTTTTGCTACTTATTTACTACTGTACTATAAATTTATATGAGCTATAGAACAAGTTAAAAGTTCAAATATTGAATTGAGGCTTATACAGTACAGTAGTTTCAACCATACATACTGTACATGGATAATGTAAAGTTCCATAGACGCCTTAATCAAGAAAATAGGCTGAGGTGCAGTAAAATTTTACAATAAGGAGTTTTTGTTATAGTTGAAGTTCTAAAGTAAACTAGTTCAGGAAACAGATTTGTTTTTATAATTATGGATTATTTTATTAAAGCTGTATTTTTTTGTTAAAGGAAATTGAATGCTAATAGCTGATATTTCGAGTGCTAACAGCAGTGAGAAGCAGGGCAGTGTAATTTAATGACTTTGAATAAGCTATTTTGGCTTTAAATGCAGGGCCAATTCCGTATTTATCACAGGAGGGTTCCTTCATTAAAATCTATTTTTTTGATCGACAGGTCTAAGTTAGGAAAGCTTAATCCTCATCTGAAGGTGTTGGTTGTCTGGTAGCGAGATGTAGTGATGAAGTGCTAGTAGTCTACTGGTGTGGATGAGTGGCTGCCGACTGAATCCTTGATTTTCTCGTCACAATTTTAACGTTACAAATGCTGTACGCTGTCGAGAAAAGCTTTAGCTTCGTTAAGGCGTAAATTATAAAGGCAAGCGGCGGGCTAACGCACGTGCGAACGTGACAAGCATTTTGAAATCCTTCGTAGACCAAAACTCCCATGTTCGCGTTGAAAGGCTAGGCTTAAGAAGCAGCTACGGATCGGTTGGAAAAGAGTATCCAGACAGCTTGATCGATTTTTGTTTTCAAGCCGAACATGTCACCGGCCGGCTCTTCGTTGAATAGAAAAAGAAAGAGAAAAAAAAGAAAAAAGTTTGACGCACTTGCAGCCAAACGTAACGTAAGCAGCTGAGCGCGAGACTACCCCTTTTTTTTTTTTCCTATTTTTTTTTTGCTGTTCTTATTCTTTATTCTCTTACACGTGTTTAGAGGATAGTAGAGAGAGGGTGGAGGAAGGGTTGTTAATCCATTTTTAATCTTCTCAACGCTTTTCATTTATTATGCATTTTTTTTCCCTCCCCGTTTTTTGGATGAAATCGCTTTCAAATGCGCGTAAAAGTTTGATGCGCAGTCGTTTAGACGCTACGAAGTACGTGCGCGCTCGATTAATAGGTGAAAGCGCAATTTTGTAGCGGGGTATTATTATTAGGAGCGAAATATTTTAAGCTCGATTGATTTTTTTTTTCTTTCTGTCTTATTCATTTTTTTTTTCTTCTTTAAATTAGTAATTATAGGTATTTTCTGTGATATAATTTGCGGGCGCTAATATTTGTCTGCTTCTTTATAATTCGATCACGTGTTCTCGATGAGCGAGCTCTCAGCTGATTCGATGAAGCAATTTGTTGGAGATTTACTTCCTTATTAAACTGTAATATAGCCAAATCGAAGAAACTAAAAAAAATATACGTATATATTGCTTGATTTTCTTCCGTTATGGTGAAATATGAAATAAAAAATTTTAAAATATTCATAGCAAAACGCGAGACAAGAGGGTAGCTTCATATATTTTTTTTTTAAAAAAATTTACGTTAATCAAAGTTATTGAATCGGATAATTAAATTATTTCATTAAATATTATAAATAATTTTTAATAATATACTGTATGTACATGTACTTTTAAAAGTAGAGCTAACTAACAAAAATAATGTAATAAAGTTAGGTTGTAGTATTTTTATTTATCTGAGGAATTTTAAACTTATGTTTAAAAACAATTTGAGGTTAATTAATTATCGTTTTATTATCTCGCCCACTATATCATTTTTAATCTAAAAATAAAAAAGGATTTTGAAATAATTTACATTTATTAGAAAATTATGTCTCAACATTGAACTATTTACAACAAATTTGAAATTTACAAGGAAATTGGATTTCGATATCAAAAAAAAAAAACCTCGGTTAATATTAATTTTGTTTGTTTATTATTTTCAACTTTTAAGCAAGATTTGGCAAACAAATTTAAAAGTTTGTAAATAAATGTAGGAGTTTAAAATTGCGAATGTAGGAAGAATGTAGTTCAAGTCGACGATGTTTTTCTCGTTCGGAACAACAAAGCCGGTCGCGTGTGGGCTGATGCAGACGAATACAGTAGATGTCACTGCGCATGAAATGGAAGGGGGTGGGATAGTGTAGTGGGAGGTACACCCACGCCATCACCAAATCCACCCACGTCCAAATAGATAACGTTGAATGACCTGAAAGACTCTTCTCGTCGTAGTTAGGGGGGATGAAACTGCTGTGTACTTGGCAATCATCTGATGTTGAGCAAATGCTAAGCCAAAATATTAACGAACAGTGTTGGTTTCGCTCTCTTCCTCTTCATTTTGACGCCCATTTCCTCTCTCAATTTCCCTGTCAGTGCTGCCCCCCCCCCCCTCTCGGACAATGCAATGTGTACTGCTTGCCCTCTCCCATCCCATGGTTGGCGAAAAAGGATAGGGTTGGGTTACTGTTGACATTCCAGCTGATCAACCTATTGTCGTTGCTTCACACTCTTCTTCTCTGTTTGCGTTCAGTTTCGACTTCCACAGATAAGCGATTTTGTGGCGAAGTTTTATTATTATTTTAGTTTTTCAAAAATATCGGGTTGGCTAATGTTTACCCGGAAAAAATGTATGACGTCGTTAGCAATATTTTTGCAATGATAATAATTATTATTTTGGTTAGTTTCAGATTAAAGGAAACTTTTAAAAGTTTTTCATTTACAAGTGAAAATATTATATTTAATTTTTGTAGGGATTAATCGTTTTTCAATTATTCTTTGTTTAATGAATTGGGAGTTGAGAAATTTTATTATTATTTTTTTTAATGTAGCTGTTTAGTTTCAATTATTATTTTTTTAGCATGCGTTTTTTTTTTTTTAATGTGTTGTTTTGAATTTTTGATGAAAGCGTAGTTGGCGTAAAATTAGTACAATTGATGAGGGAAAATTGGGGCAGGGTTATTTGAGAGAGGAAGGTAGCTCGTGGTTGTTGCTTTTTTTTTTGTAACGTCGTTTGCAAAATTTATCTGAATGAATTCCGAAAAAGTAGTAAAATGTAATTGTGGGAAGTACTCTGTAACCTCATTTTAATCCGTTTTTTTTTTTCGGCAGTAGACTGGTAGATTTTTTTTTTTTGTTGCAAAACGTTACTAAATAAACTTCCACGTAAATAAAATTTGTTTATTTATTATTAACAAGTGTTTGGGTAAAATTTTTTTAGAGCTGAGTGAGTTTACTTGTTTTTTAACGTAACAAATAATCCCGACTTTTTGGTGAATGGAATTTTGTTAGAAAACAATTTTTTTTTAAATAAGAGCAAATACTTCCGGTCGACGGTTTATATTTGTTAGGATATTTGGTGATTTTGGCATTGGTTCAAACAAACATTTTTTCAAACACAGAATTTTTTTTCTTTCTGTTTTAATCTTTTATATTTTATGCTCCCTCTTATTTCAAACATTGACATCAGCTGTCTGCCTATTTAAACCCCATTGAACTTCTACTGGCACAACGTTACGTCGACTGATGTTAAAGGTATATTATACTTCCGAAACAATGCCAAGCTCTTAACGGCGTCTTGTCACTTCTATTTAACGGAGAGGAAATAGCAAATGAAGAATTTTCATTGTTGAGAATTGTAGTTGTAGCGGGATCTGTTTTATGAAAATAGATTCCCCGTTTTAAATTTCAGCCCAATTTTCCAGCTGTTGGAACCCGTAGCTTATTCTACTACTTAAAATGGAGCGACGCGATCTGCCGACGAAAATGGCAAGGCATCCCGCAATGATACAGACGGCGGCAGAATGCTGACAAATTTTGTTCTGGGAAAAAAAGTTTTTTAAGGGTAGCTGGTTTTAACAGAAACTCAAGTAAAATATTAGCTTAAGGAATTCATGCATGCTAATTAGTTATAAAAGTGGGGGTCTTTGGAAGTTTGCGATTATCCGATGAGATTTGACTCAAATATACTCGTAGTTTGGAAAATGAAAATTTCTTGAAAAATACGAAATCGGGTAAACATGTAGGCTTACAAATTTCTTTTTAAAACACATTTAATAACACATTTTTCTAGAACAGGATCAATACGACAATATAATTTTAATACTGTATGTTTATATTTATTAACATGTTTACTCCGTTGTAGTTAACTTATGTGAAATATTATTCTGTCTGAGGTGAAGCGTTAGTACGAGAATTTTGAGAACGCGACGGTTGATGGAATAAGGTGATCGTATATTTTAACTAGTTTGAAAACGAAGCTCCTGGAAGAATATTTTCTGCTCTAATATGTAGAGGATAGGTGGTACCGAGCGAGGAGAACAGCTGTTGGCTGACTCCCGGGCGTCTAATTTTTAGTTGGCAAATGATCACTTGGGAAAGCTTCCAGATTAGCCAACAACCTAATTTTTACTAGCGATGTCTTCGCAATTTTTTACTTCCAACTCCTCCCACCCCTTTCTTTCGCTTTTTATGGACGGGATTAGAGCATTGTTTTCTTTTTTTCCTTCTTCACGCACGCCGTAATTCAAAAGTTACGCACAGAAGTCGTATACTTTGTTTACATTGTTTATGTAAATGTCCTCCGAATAGACGTGGAGCACGTAATGTTTGGAGACAGTTTCTTTTTTTTTTTTTTTATGACGGCGCTATTTTAATTCTAGATTCAGAGATATATTCGGGGTGTTTTTGTGGCGGCGGCATCGACAACGTTTTTTCTTTGCCAATTGTGTTCCGTTCTAGTTTACTGTCGGTTCCGTTGTTATTTTCACTCTCTTGCCAGTCTCGCAGACATACTTCTTGCGCCCTTTTAGTACTACAGTAGATGGGAGATGAGAGTATGATGGCGAGAGATTTAATTTGTATAAATCTTAAATTCGTGATTTTTATCGCTTTTGGCAGAATTGGATGAGTGATAAAATGTGTCGGAGATTTCGAGGTCAGTTCGTGACTTATTAATTAAAGGAACTGAAGACTTTATTTCTAATTACGTGGCGCTTTTTCTGCCTTTTTTTATTTTATTCGTTTTATTAGACGCGTAATTGGGTTAAATCATAATTAATAACTAGTAGCAATTAAGTGTTAACCTTGTTTCAATGAATGATTTTTGATGCGCGCAGACGTTGATTACTGATCGAATATTGTTAGCGCACGTATTTACAAGGTTAAAGCTATTTTTTTATTTCTTGTTTGAAAATAAAATCTGTTAACTAACTATATTGACGTGCGAATTTTAAATCTAATTCTATATTATATATTTTTTTATCAATTACTCATTTGCGTTTGATGATATTTCATAGGTGTAGTCAGCTGATCGTTTTTATCAAAGTTTCACAAAATAGACAGTATAGTAAGATAAAGTTGAAAGCAATTATCTCGGGTAATTAATTTTTTTCTTTTTTTTTTGAAATAAAATGAATTCAGTGTAATTATACCACAGCAACTTAATTGAAAAGTTACAAAAAAAAAATATTAACTTCGTAATTCATATGATTTTCGATACGGTTTTACATGTTTTAGAAATTTAGAAGAAGAAAAAAAAAAGTTGGTTTGTTGAATTTTTGTGCTCCGATTTTGATTGTACTTGCACGAACGTGGCTTTTATAATTTTACTTTCGCTTACGAGTCTTAATAAAATTATATTACCTTGATTTTCTGTCGCGTCAAATCTTATCAAAAACTAGGATTGTAAATTTGGCGCCAACCTGGGGAGATTTAAAATATTAAATCAGATAAATTTCCATTATTCAGCTGACTGAAAATCAGAACAGTATCTTGATTGTCTGTGTTATTATTGTTTTTTTTAGTACATACTCGCTATGCGGAATGTTTCAATGTTAGTGCCAATTATTTTATTAGTTTCCAATATGTATTAATTTTGTGTTTTTTTTTTTTAAATAGTTTAAGTAGTCACCCCGAATCCCCAAAAAGTGAAATGGAGCAAGAAAGACGAATTCGCCGCGAGATCGCAAATAGTAACGAACGTCGTCGTATGCAGAGCATCAACGCCGGTTTCCAATCTCTGCGAGCCCTTTTGCCTCATCACGAAGGAGAAAAATTGAGCAAGGTAAGTGCCATTTCTTTAACAATATTTATTTACTGTATATTACAGTATTTTAGTCATACGAAAACGTTTTGTTACCGGTTGTTGATGAATATGTTTTTGTGAAAAAAAAAAAAAAAAAGTTTGGCGAGCCGAAGGTAAATGTTTGATCGTGTTTGTAGAACGCGTTCATTCATAACAACTTCACCTCGGTTTTTGGTGAATCGCTCGACCTCTTCGATCCATGAGCGAGTGCGTGCGTGCGCCGTCGCTAATTCACTCGTGCGTACTACGGTACTTGGGGGTTTTTACGAGTTCGAATAAGGTATGTGGGAGATGCTGTGGACGGATGAGTGGGGCTTTCGCGTGGGACCTAACTTAATTTTATACCGCGGGGGGTTTTTAAGGGGGATAATTAATTGTACCTCTAATAATCATGGTTACGGTAAGAATATTTTCCCGAAACGTTTGATGACTGCTTGTTTCAACGATGCGCGGAATTACAAGATAAATAGAATATTTTTTTTTTTTATTATTGTCGTATTTAAAAATTTATTACAGCAAGACGATAAAACAAATTTCGTAAATATTTAATTTTATGAGATAAATAATATTTAAAAATAAACTAAATTCTTTATTTTTTTAAGATTTAGTTTTATCGTTGAGGATTATCATTTATATCCATTACTTTTATCTTTGTACCTGTGCTTAAATATTGATTTACAATGATACCGGAAATATCCTTATTACCGTATTCAGCGTTTGGCGGACTCGTTTTATCTTTTTAACTTTTTCTTGAGTCTGTACAATCACAATTGACATTTTGCTGGTCAATAATCATCACGATTGTCGATAGTGCATTGACTTGCGTGCTTTATCGTTTGTTCATTTTGTTATTCAATGCGTGTGTGTGGAAGAGGATGCGTAGTCGTTTTTTATTATTATTATTTAAAATAATCGTGGAAAATTAGATACATGTACACTGTATTGAAAATGGGAGTGGGGAAATATTTGTTAAATTTTAGAAGATGAAATAATATAGCATGCGGAAATTTGATCTTTTTTCTCTCTCCCTATCTTTTATAATATAGAGCTACTATACAATCTATATTATATTGGCGGATATTTGATGAACGACTGTTTTGATTTTCACTTAATTTTATATTTTAACGATTTTGCAAACTTTTATTGGGCTAAATAACTTGTCGTTAAATTGCTTTTTTAAGTACCGGTATAGCTTTTAAATTTATATCAGGGCAATAGCTTCGGGATCGAGTTTAATTTGTTAATATATCGACTTTCAATGACTTTTTAATTTTATTGTTAAATTAAAAATAAACAACAGCAAAAAAATAAATAAATAAATAAAATGAAGGGGATGTAATTGAAGCGTAATGACTGCGGTATAGTTACGCTGAGACGATGTAGTAGGACACCAACAGCGTTTTCAGTAATGTTAAAAATTGGCAAGTCACGACAACTAGGAATTTTAGCGTAAGATTTTATACTTTTTTTTATTTTATATTTATTTTTCTTTTATATTTTTCCCCTCTTCTTTGAAAGTTTGCGTGCGCATATGTGTATAAAAAAGTGATATTTTTGTTTATCTTTTTGTAATACGTTTTTTTTTTATCCTCATTCTTTCGCTTTACATGTAATACAGGAATAGAAGCTTTATTTTTCTCGTTACGCTTTGTTGTTTTCCAGACAAACATCTTCAGTTCTATTTTTAGTTCAAGATTCGAGTTAAGCAGGTAGAACAGAAGCGGAAAGCAGTGCCACTAGCTTTAATTCTTTATACATCGTCGCAGTTGTCGTACACTTGGATTTTTAAAGCGTATAAAAACGGAAAAATTAATAGTCACGCAAATTTCTCGTTTTCGAATGCCTTTTTTTTTTCTACGCGTTTTTTATTGCTTTTTATTTACAGACACCTTTTAACATTACACACGCATATTTTAACATCTAAGAAGCAGATTGTCTAGAAAATAACACAGAAGATGGTGAATGAGTTTTGATAGTTAATAGAATTAATTAGTGAAATTGAAAGGCAAGGAAAGTAACAATGATGAGTGTGTAATACATGTATCGGTGTGGGGTAGCTTTAATCGCTATTTTGATGTTATCGTTCTTTTTTCTTTATATAATTTCGTAAGAGATGGAAAAGTGCTCGTCTAAGGTGAATAATAATTCCTATTTGCATTTATTTTTTACTTGACCGGTATATCATATTTTCTTTGATATGATAAAATAATTATATTCCCGGGTTTGAGTGGAGTGATAATATTACCGGTAATAATTATTATTGACGTTTGAAATGAACTTGCTCATGATCACAAGATGATTAATATGCAACGATTTTTAGGGAAATGAAGGAGGATGCTTAATGAGATTCGGCAGAATTTTTTTTTTTGTATTATAATTATGGTGAAATATTTTATACAGTATACTGTAATAATACCGGGAAGGATTTTTTTGTTTAATTTAGTAATGAGATTTTGATGCTTTAACATATAGTCGATCTTTTTTAAATTATGAAGCGTGGTATGAAGATTTTTTGCGGAATACAGATTCTAAAGAAATGCGCTGGAATTTTTATGAACATAATACCAGTACAGTATTAAAATCCTACATTTTTTGTTGTTTTTGCAGTTTTGAAATTAAATTTTGATATTCAACTGCGGAATAATTTACGCATTATAATGAATTATGGTATAAGCCTATCAGCAAATAATCCGTTTTAGTTTAAGCGACAAGTTTTTAATTTAAACAAAATGCCTAATAATTAATTTAGCCTTTTTTATTTAGCTTTTTTTTTTTTCTTCTTTAGATATATATATATATTTTTTTTTTTCATTTGATCAGGTTGACGTTGTAAATGACGTTTAGGCGTAGTTGTTTACAGTTTGTAAAAATGTTAATACATTAAAATTATCGATTAGCCCTAATAGTTTGATGTGTTAATCTGAGGCGTTGATAGGTGTCGGACGTTGATGTGAGTGGAGACCCGACCCTCCGGTGTCGCACGAAAATTGATCAAATAGGAAATGGCGCCAAACTCTGTGTTTACATGAATAAAATAGCGGTGGCACGTCGACACGTCATCAATTAAAAAACCGGTACGGTAACTATACGCGATATACGCCATGCACACACGCGTTCAATGCGTATCTGTTTTGTTTTCTATCTGTTATTGTTACGTTTTGATAGATATATAGGCACTTCTTTGCTGTTTCTATATTTGTGTTCGAGCTAGCCGCAGTTTTGTTGTGCACGCCATTCATTCATCCGTACCTGGTCATTTGACTCATTTCCTTTCTCTTACTACCGTCATCAATTAATCCATATACGCACACGCTAGCCTAGCCATCCATCTATTTATCCCGCACGCCGTTTAACTAAAAGAGATTTTTGTACTATATATCACGTAAGGTGTAACGCATTGTGTATGCGATTGTAGTGTGAGAAATAGATAAGAGCGAATGCGATGACTTATTGTTGTTTCAACACCTGCCGTGACACCATTAATTGAAAGCTGTTATTCTGTTATGCTTGTCCGTTTTCTTTCTTTTTTTTTTATTGTCTTGCGCTGTTTCTGTCGGTGCAAGGTGATAATAAATTGAACTCTGAGACCTTATGAATAATACTCCATCCTCGTATATTACGTGTGCGATATAATTTTTTTTATTTCACTGCAGGGTGGTTTTTTTATTTTTGTTATTATTATGGAGGTCATCAATAATTATTTTTTTTATCTATACGACTAAAATTTTATTGTAGCTATTAAGGCAAAAAGGTGCGATAGAAGTGGATAATTCTGATTTTACGGATTTTATTATTTACAGCGTCAAAAAAGCACATTTTTAAATGTTCAGCGACGAAAAAGGACAAAAAAAAAAATATTATAATGTTGTACCAACTAGGAAAATGGGGCAAAAAAATTGTTATTTTAATTTCGAAAATGAAACTTTTAATTTTCTTACTGTAGTGCGGATTACTTTTATAACATATATTAAAAAGTACTACAATTTAATTTGATATATATTTACTTTATACTGTACAGTAGAGGTACTTAAAAATTCGAGAAAACATAAAATTAAAAGTTTTACGATTTTGATCGATGTACCGCGAGAAGGGAAGTAAAAAAACACTTTTTTTTATTGTCATCTTTTGGTGCGAATTGATAGTCGGTAGTGTTAGTTTTATTATCAGTAGCGGGGTGTCTCGTTTGGAATTTTAACGAGTTTTGTTAATTTCTTTAATTTTGTTTCGGTTCCGAGAAGGTGGGTAACCTCCTTAAATGCTTTGTAGAATACTGTATAATAGCCGAATCGTTGAGGATTTACAACTTCCGCTTTTGTGCAGTTTAATCTTTGGTTATAATTTCTGTAGGGTAGCTAGAAACCTTGGCTATGTTATAAATGCGAACGTCGTAAATGACAGAATGTAAAAGTATGACAAAATATCGAAATGCTTAAAGGGAGAAATGTTTTTTTTTTTAAAAAAAAAGAAAGAAATGTCAATATTAAAGGTAATTTGAAGGTCGTAATATTATTACTGTATTAGCTTGAAAATGTAACCTTAATTAATCGAGTTTTAACATTAATGTGTTACTATTGTTGCTTAATTAACATTAATCATGTTAATACTATTAATTTTATAAAGTAAAAAAGATGAAGCTGAAACCTTCAATAAACACGACTTGCTTTATTAACATCTACTGGAGATGCTCTTGAATAAATAGTACATGTGGTATCCTTTTTTATAAATAGTTTTGGATACGCTTTAAAGTTAATTTAATTAAATAAGAATAAGTTCATTTTAGCAATTCATCTTATTAATCGTGAATTTCACGATTATAACGTAAATGAAACTTCACAAGTGTTCGAAAGGTTTTCGTTTTCTTTTTTTACAAAAAAAAAAATTCTGTAATAATACACCGAAGTGGATTTCCGCAATCTTGTGTATCAAGTGTTTGGTCTTCATCGCGCATTGTTTTGAAAGCTATTTTCGTTGACCGTTTGTTTGACACGAAATCAGGTTGTTAGAAGCGGTTTGAGCGTACGTGTCCTGGTGTTTTTATTTATGAATGAGTTTGAGTAGGGAGAGGTCAGTTTTCCTGGTATAGGAAGGGGGGGAAAGTGTATCGGTCGTAAATTTGGAAGAGAAAAGCTGGTTTATCGAAAATGAGGGGAGAAAAAGCGATTATATCTGGGGAAAAGCAGGTGATTTTTATTATTTTGGTTGGAGTTTACTTTAACAGTATGATAGGGTATTATTTGAATAAACACGGGGGTAGTGGCTGGATGTAACTCGAACAAACTGCAACATTCACCTGCTGAAGCATCTCTCTGTTTAGTGATATCACCTGGTTAACTACGAGTCAATATACCTATTTTTTCAGTGCAGTTCGTATGTAGTAATAAGATAGGGAGGAGCTACGCGATGGATGTGAATAGGAAATTCCTTATAAACATTAAAAACTTCCGCTAACACTTTTTTTTTTTTTCTTTCTCTTTCTAAATTACTGTTAATGCTTCCTTCCCTACTTGCCGCAAAGCTACTGTATGATATCGCGGTTTTTTGAATCGAATCAGTACGACGAACGAGTGAGTCAGCTGTGGTTTAAGAATGGGTGATTTGTGAATGAGGCTAGGTGACGAATGAAATGATCGTAAATGAAATCGTAACGTTGTTCAGCATAAGAAGGTGGATCAAAGGTTGAAAATTCCACATTTCCACAGCTGAAAAAATGTCTGCCAGTTTAATTCACTGTATTTTAGTAATTAATGTTATAATAAGTTCTAATGAAAATTATAAAAGTCGGCACGAAATGTTTGTCGTCAATACTAAATTCAAATTGGAGTTTTACGTAATATGGGAATATAGCTACTCTGAAATAATAGAATATTTTTCGATTATTATTGTATGCATTTTGTAACAATATTTCCAAAATTGTTACATTGTTTGCTAAAAGACTAGAAGAAAATAGGATTAATTATTGATGATGGAAAAGTTTTGGCATTTAATATACTATAATATTATAATAACAGTAAACGATTCTCGAAATATAAATGGAAAATGTCTGGAGACATTTGCTTAGGATATTAATTCATCGTAGACGATGCACATAGAGTATTTGAAAGGGGAATTGTAACTTTGCTAATGATAATAATAAAAGAATTGGGTAACTGAAATGGTCGTATTCTTCCAAATGTTTGGCAGGAAGTGAAATGCAGTAAAATAAATGCTGGAGAATAAGTAGAGGGTCATTTAACGCTGCTTAGATGCGGTGACCATTAAGAGAATTACGAGTGTGTGCGTGTGTGTGTCCGAGCGGTGGCAGGACACGGGGGTAAGTGGTTGCAGATGGCTAAGGAAGAGGAGTTCCTCGAAGAAAAAGTGGATCACAGGCGGCGAATGTTTTTTTTTTTTTTACATTTAAATAAATAACCGTAATTCCGTTTTTCATACTCTTTCCTTTTATTGCTTTGATTTAACTTTTTTTGAGCGCAGTCGCAGAAGCAAACCGCTCGTGCTAATTGGACCATTTGAAATGTTTGAGACTCTCCTCATTTCCTGTTAACTACATCGTTCCACTCTTCAAATTGCGCACCTTATTTTTTTCTCTTTTGGTGGACGCTGAGTGATTTCTCTTGCTACATTTTCATTTTTTTATTCGGGGGTATCGTTTAATGATCGTTTTGTAGTTGGACCGTAACCACGTTAAATTTGGCAGGAGAGGTGATATTCTGTGGACAGTATGGTAGCTTAGAAATAACGATTGTTATTTACATTGTAATGTTGTGGACTGATAATTTTATTGACGGTCATTTTACGACCTACAAAGCTGCACGAACCCCAAATATAACAGCAAAAAAAAAAAAAAGGAAAAGCAAGAATTAATGTTGGGTACAGAGGCGAGAATGTGGGCAAGAGCAGAAAAAACATCGCTAAAATGTGTTTAATTGGAGGTTTTTTCTTTTTGATTTTTTTAACGGTCTGATTGAGTACGGAAACGTGCGTGTAGTTTTTTTTTTCTCTCTCTCTCTCTCTTTCCTATTTTTATTACTTCGTGGAAACGCGATTTATAAGGTTGACTAATTACTGATGGAGAAGAGGGGGAGTTCTAATTAATCTTTGCTTTCTTGATGACGCTATCGTTTAAGTCTGCGTGGCGATAGCACCCTATTGAAAAATTTGTGCAAAAAGTCAGATAAATTTTGTTATTTTATGGGGGGTGGGAAAATGCTGTTTGGAAATATTTCGAATCACTTTTTTATGATCCTGATTAATGACGCTTTTTAAAAAAATTTTGTAGCAAGCATTAGCTCGACTCGTTGAAGTTTTTATTCAAATTTAATTCATGCGTTTAATTTTTGCCAACTACATGTATATTTTTTAATTTTGAATAATTGAACGTTTAGAATCAGCCGCATAATTGTAATTTAGCGCGTTATCTCGTTTAAACTATCGAACATGTTCAATGGGAGAGAAAAAAATTATTCTGTAATACTGTACTGTATAAAAAGTGCTCGACGAAAGCGATTTCTATGCTGATGTGGTAACAATAGCTCGACAAGAACCAGTTTTACAGTACAATGCATAGTGTAGCTGAGCCAACTTGTTTTTCTTAAACACTTTTCTATTCAATTTTCTGTAATTTTTATTTATTTATTTATTTTTTTGTTAAAAAGAGTGCAACTCATTTGCATGTTGGTAAATGTTATTGCCCTCTAAATCTGTCACTTATAATGCAGTTTGTATGTCGTTTATCGCATTATTTATCGTTTTGGCCCTGAAAAGGACCATCAATCACGCCAGGTTTATTTGTTGGATGCGAACCGGAGTCTCTAGAGACCGATGATGTTAGGAGGAGCGGAGTAAAAGTGAGAGTGTTAGTAGAAGTTCAAGGTCATCTTGCTACGGTATCAACGTTTTTACTAGATGAGTGCGGGAGGGGGGAGAATGGAGGCTTGCGGTGGGGGAGTCGAGAGCGAGCCAATTACCTTTGTCGTGTTTTTTTTTTTTTTATTCATTCGGTGCTGACTTAAAGAGTGACACAAATTTTATTATTCAAAGCGATGTGGTTTAGTGTGAAACGTTCGACGTGGTCTGGTTATTCACTTGAAATGTCGAAAGTGGTCTGTCTAGCTTAGTGACGAGTTAACGATGGTTGCAGTGTCAAAACACTCCCAATTACACCGTTTTCTATGTAATCAATGAGCGGCTAACTTATGGTCGGAGTCATGGCCAACCGATGGGTGGTGTAGGGCGTTTAGATTAGAGGTAACTCGGGCTTTTTGAATGCGATGAAAGGAGTTTAGTTAAGTAACTGTGAGCACACGTCATGACAACCGATTTTAAATTCTGTGTTTTGTTATGGTAGGGAATTGTGCTCTTGACATAAGTGCAGATTTACATTAAATCATACACCCACACTCGGATGGGAGATTATTTTCAAGTCGTTATGTTTACTAACCTTTAATGGACTTTTTTGAGTCTTGTTTTTGTTCTCTTAATTAATTTGATATAGCTATTGTTAGAAAGACGAATTAGTTGAGTTCAAATCTAAGTTGTGTATGATTTTTTTTTTGTGTTAAGTTGTTTATATTTTTATTTTTTAAGATATGGAAAAGACAAAGCATTTGAGCTGAATTGTAAATAATAATTATTGCAATAATTGACACTTTAAAAGTTATCATAGGCAAATTACAGATAGTTTGGTAATCCAGTACTGTAGTTATGGTATTTACCGCATTAGGTTTCTTATATTGTTTTTTTAATTATTAGATTTTATTTGGGATATTAAATGTTTAATTAATTTATAAATTATTTATGGATATGCAGATTTCGAAATTACCAAAGTACTGTATAATATATATAAAACATTAATTTAATTTGCTAAGTACAATTCCAAGAAACCGTGTAGACCTACTTGAAATAATTATAAGATAATTATTAATATTAAATTAGATTTTTGGTGTGCTTTTTTAACCAATTATTCTGTAGAATTAATAATGAGCAGAAATAAATACCGGTCTGGAATTTTTTTCTATTTTTAGATTATTGTTTAAATTTTTCTTTTATTGTTTCGCAATTTATGCGTGAGTAAAATATTTTTTAAATATTTATGGAAATTGGTTCTATAATTTTATGGAAAAAGTTTCTATAATTTTATGGTTTCATATTAAAAATGTAAAATACCGGTACGTAAATTGACTGTGTACGAGCGCTCTAGATTTTTCTAAGAAATTTTCTTGTTCATTATACGGTTATTTTTATTTATTACTATTAATTTTTTTTATTAATATAAAATTATATATACTTTTTATTTATTTTTGGTTATTTTTAAATGATTTCGTTTTCAACATGCTATTTTTCTCTTCACTTATATATTTATTTCTAATGTCTCGTAAGCAATAATACAGTAATCGTCAGCTATCTTTTTTACTCTCGTTCTTTTCATGACCGATACAGTAGTAAAGAGTAAGCCAGTTCTGCCATTGACCGAGAAAATAAAAATGATGGTGCGAGGGAGAGAAAAAAAGACGAAGCAGTAAAAAAAAAATTCTTTTTACCGTAAGTATTCATATTCTTCATTGGAATAAGTAATACATTGTGTAAAAAGAAGAATAAAAAATAAATAAAAGGTGAAGTAGAGAAAAGGGAGAATGAGAAATTGGTTGGAAGCAGACGATGTAATAAGGGTGAAAGAAAAAGTGGTAGCCGTACCATCAGAATCACTGGTCGGTCAACCGGTTGTTTATTTGAAATATGTACTGCAATGTTGGATGTATTTTTAAAGGGTTGAAAAAGAAGGAAAAAATGAAGGGGTTGAAGAAAATGAACTGGTTATGTAGTCAAGAGTGGGCGGAGAAGAATGAAGCCTTTCTGTCTGCCGACATATTTTAATGGGTTTTTTTAATAATAATAAAAAAAAAAAAGTACATGTACTGCGTATAAAGATGAACTGAATGCAAAGTTGAGTGTAGGTCGTTGCGTTCACAACTTATCTCTTGGCGTATAATAATTACAGTTAAGCTATTTGGGCATACGGTATAAGCAGCTGATGATTTATTCGCTGTTTCGGTTATTTTAATCCTCTCTCGGTCTTCTCCTTTCCCTCCCTCTCAGTAGATTATTTTACCTCTGCATTTAATGCTTTAAAAATTGATAAATGAGGGAAATGAATTAAAAATTATTTTGTGAATAAAATACGGTATAATAAAACCAAGACGGATGCAAGGCTGAGTGAATGGGATGAAGAACCTAGGAAATGTGGTTAATAATAAAATTTGAGAAATATTCTAAAAATGGGATGAAATTAGTTTTTTTTTTTTTTTTAAATAACATTTTGACTTACGGGCATCCGCCTATTTTTACGTGTAGGCTACATCTAGATTGAATATATTCTACCCGGTGCCTATCATTTTGTTGATTAAATTATATTTTTTTTTCTTGTTAGTAAATCTCCCGGATCTGTTTGAATAAAAAATTTGTATTTACAATTTAAATTATTCGTTCTCGGATTTTTTTTTTCTCCCCACAGGCAAATTTATTTATGAAATATTTTACTTAGGCAGGTTTTCCTACTCTTAAATTTATATTATTCGGCACAGAGATAAGCCGTGCAAACGAGATTTAGAATCTACTGTACATGCTTTAAAGAGTAAAAATTTCTTCAAAGAAATACTTTAAGGTAATAGAATCTAATTCCCCAAAAATGAAATCAAATTTATTATGACCATTAAACAAATACTGTTTTGTAGCGGTAAAGATCAAATGAGATGGCACATTAAGCGTTCAAATTTAAAGAATTTAACAAGATTTAAAAGAATGCGCAGAATTGTTTTTTTTTTTTTTTTCGTCTACATATTAACCATTATTATTCGAATGGGTGTTTATGAGAAATGCGTTTAATTTAATTAATTTTTAATTAAAGTTTTAGCCTTAAACTATTAAGTAGAATTGAGTTATGCAATTTTATTGAGCCGTTGACGTTCCAAATTTTAACGATAGGTGATTAAAGCACATACAAATAAATTGGTTTTTTATTAAAATTTTAGTTGATAAAATTTTCTTTCGCAACCAAAGCGGGTGTTGGTACCAAACGTTTATGGCACTAAATATCGGATTTTCGACTTTAAAAAGTGAGATGAAATATTAAAGTTGGGTCGGCGTGAAATTTATGCTGACCGCATCCTGTTATCTGTGGCATGTCGCGGGTTGAGTGACGTCATAATGATGGTTTACTTGGAAAAAACGTTTGATCATGACGTCAAGAGGATTGATAAATGAATGACAGTTTGAAATCGTTTTTTAAAAAAAGACAAATAGTTTGCCATGTTGGATGCGTTGTTTTTTTTATTTTTTATTATTAATATTTTATTTTTGATTTACTTATTTTGAAATTCAGGGGAAACAATCGGAAACGCGTCGAAGCAGATCAAAATAAATCTGTTAAGGTGAAACGTTTATTTTTATATACTGTACATGCGATGTCATAGTAATATGTAGCCATAAATAAACTGCAAACTGTATATAAATTTGAACTGAAAGAAGAGAGGGAAAAAATAGTTTTAAGTGTTTTTTTTTTTATTATTATTATTGTTTCTTCTTTCGTATACTGTAAATATTGAAAATAAACAGAAAATGTATTTTGGCGTTTAAAAAAAAAAAAAAGGAAACGACGTAGACAATTTTATAAATGGTGCAGACGAAGTTTTCAATTTTTTAAGCCATCAATCATCTTTCATAACTCGTGCGAAAGCCAGTCAGCCATTCCGTCAAACCGAACATTTTGTTCATCTACAAATTAATATCGGCGGCTAGATCATACATATCGCGAGGGAGGTATATTTAGAGGAAAACCTTCATACTAATGGAAGAAATAGGGGGTGGAAGATCGATTTTTATACGAGATATTTAATTCACCTCAATAAATGCGAAAAGTATATGCAGGACTTTTTAGCATATACCGGTAAATGATTAAATTCGCAAACATTTTTTCAATATTACTGCACCGGTATTGAAATTTTGTTATTAAATAAATTTTATTTGGTCGTGTATCTCTGCTAACTTTATTTTTCTAATGTTTTTAATACAATTTTTTTTTTTTTTGGAAGCAAATTCCGCCACATACTAGTGCATGTTCTTTAAAAGGGTTTTACGGTAATTTACCTTTGACGTGCAGTATTGAAAATTGCTAGGTAAATAATTGTGATGGAAGGTGCACGCATGCGTGCTGCATGTCTAAAAGTCAGGTGGTGAAGTTCGGCGGGGGGATGATTCGAACCTCAGACATATAAATTTCATTTGAAAATAGAAATAGAAGTCGTTATCTAATTTAAACAGACAGACGGAAATTTGGTGTTTAGTTCACGCTTTTATATATACCGTGTATATATACTGTATATAAATTTTTATTTATTTACTTCTTTTCTGTACTCTCGTCTTTCATTCTTTCACACTATCTGAGTGATCTCGCGCTCGGTTTTCTAATCAGTCATTGAACCGGTGAACTAAGCTAACAATAAATAAATAAAAGAAAGAAATTGAAGTGAACGAAACAAACAACATAATAATATCGTTTGCATTGGCTCGGTACACGGTGTATACCTTTACGACAACTTCGTCATGTACTTTGAAACCTAGAAAAACACTGCGTGGGATGATCTCAAAAATTAAGAGTTATTGAGGATTTAGATTTTAGATTAAGTGACTTGATACAGTTTGAATTTAGAAGGCGGCTTAAAAAAAAAGAGCAGGGAGAAGTATTTGATGTCAAATTTTAATCTGGATTAACGCGATTTGAAGTTGAAGTTATGGAGGGGAGAGTCTGAGAGAGATATGGAACACACAAGATGAGGATTCTATGAGATTTATGTTTGCTTAATACTTGTTGGAAATTGACTTAGAATAACTGTTATAATAATTTCAACGCTTAAATGCGTAATGATCATATTTTATTATAAACAATATCGAGCAAGCTTACAAAGATACAGTGAAAGATACTGTTATGTAATAAATTAATGTGAAAAATAAACGCACTACTAGATGATTAACAATAATAAAAGACATACCGGTAATGCGTTAAGAAAAATGTACCAACTTTATTTTTTTTTAAGTCGCTTTACGATGAAAAGTTTTTTTGTTTTCGCACGTTTTACTAAATACTTTATAATTATTAATTTTGTAAGCAGCAGATACAGTATTGGAAAATGTATTTTTGACCTTTCATTGTTTTTACTAATATGTTAGATTCGTTTAATGGTTGGGCCACCTGTTGATTAAGCAGTTTCTTGTTCATTTAGCTGCCATTAACCAACGCAACGCTTGAGATTGCTAATTACCACCGTAATTGCTCCAACGTAAGCAAAAATCAACAACATGAGACGAGGAGAGGAAAGCGTAAATAAATGAGCAAGCTGAATGAATAATAATAAAACGGTCGACCAAAACACGTGATAGGTTAATTTTGCACTCTTACGTCCGCGAACTTTTTTTTTAATGAGGCATTTAAATGGAAGCGTACGTGAATTTATTTACGAGTTCAGCAGACGCAGTGTTTATATTTTTTGGTTAGGAATGTTGTTAACGCTTTCGCACGTGTGTCAAGGTGTGCGTGCGTGGCTAGGCCAAGCAGTCTGACCGCCTGCGTGTTCGGAAAATAGAGAGAGAACGAAAAAAAAAAAGTTTAATGGAGAGAATGGCTATGGCGGGAAAATGTATTTGAACAGATCAGATGAGTGTGTGTGTTGTTGCCACGCTCGGCTTGTTTTGAAATTGAAGAACCCGCCAAAACTGCATTCCATCCAGTTCAAGCTAAAGAAGAAAGACGATTGAGAGGAATTTGGAACCTCGAAACAGATAATAATAAAAGTTAAAGATATGATAAAACTTCTTCAACCTTTTGATCCTCTCTCACTCGCAACCCTCGCACTCCCTTCTCCTACTTCATCTAATACAAACAGCAGCATCTTTTTCTATCGCCAACTGAAGATGAATAAAAATGCTCCAGTGAGTTTTATGCTGAAGGAATTTTCGAGATGGCTGCTTTTTTTTTTTTTTTTTTGGTCTACTCCTACGCACGCCCTCCATCCCTCATACATGGTTTTTACTCACCCGCGGTCTTTTATTGGTATTTCTTTTTCCCACTCCCCGTTTTTCTTTTCGGGAGAGTCTGGATTGCGTAACATTTTCTGCCAGTATGACGTCAAATACGCACGTGCAAGCTTTCAAACGCGTTCTCTGGACTTCGCTGAGCATAGAGGTTATTGTAAATAATAATGCAATGTTTGTAACCTTTTTGTTGCAGACTGAATGGTACCGACATTTGTTTTCTTATTCAGACTCGTTCAATATGGTTGCAGTTTTTCCGTTTGCATTGTAGATCTTGTGTACAGAATTTATAAAATAATATTTTTTTGGGAGGGGGGTTTGAGGGCGCTGTAAATTTTGTTTTTTTAAAATATAATATATTAATGTAAACAGGATGGAAATATAACAGGCTATGTAGTGTTCTAGTGAACGCAGGTGCCGGGAATGCGGATTATATGGCAAGAACTCGCGTTATGCAATAGAATCCCTGTCTGATAGGATTCTATTAAAATAATTTTGTAGGGGATAATTGTTTTGTTTTTTCTTCATCTTTAAATTTTAGCTAAGTGTCAAGTTATTTCATTAAAAGTTAAAGAGCGATAGTAGTAAAAAATAAATCAGCGGTGCTTAATTAGCTAATTAAATAAGGGGAATTATCCTCGTTAATCACAAGGGATAATTTGACGCGAGAGATTAATAAAATGTGAGGCGAATTTTAGCATCAAATAAATCTTTAAAGAGCATGAGATGGCAAATGAGTAGGTGGCGTTCGCTCATGTTGTTAGTAAGACTAAATTGATTATTCCCTTTACTAAAATGATAGGATGCAATATTTGGGAATTAATTGTTTACTTGGCTGTTCACTTATGGATCTACAGCATTTGTATATTTTGTTATAACTTAGCCAGATAGCACTGAAAACGAATTGTTCTACTACAGTCCCGTACAATGTCATAAGATTCTAAGATACAGTATTATGATTGTTTACATTTTTTTTTCTATATTTACGTAGTGAAAAATATTAGAATTTTGAAGTAAAGGCTCAATTAACAAAATAAACAAGAACAGTGCTTTAATTGTAAGGGTATACAATAGGCTATACAGTAATGCATTTATAAGTTTATATTTTATTTTCTAATGGTCATGGGCAGCTTATTGCATAATATTATGTGAAAATAATATGAATGGAAGGTTTTTCTTTTGGACTTTATTGTTGGTTTAGGGGTAGTGACGATTGAAATTGGTGGGAAAAGAAATGAAAGAAAAGTTGTGGCAATATTTGTTGATGTTTGTCGAGTATAAATGATAGACAAGGGGAGAGTTATAAAAAATCTTGAAATTCGATTTATAAGGGATCGGACACACGGAATCAGTTTCTTTCACGTGACCTTTGAAATGTACTGTAGATAAGCGTTCGCGCGTAAGAGAGAGAGATAGATAGAAATAGAGAAAGGAAATGCGTACATTGTTGATTTTTTTGTACAGACATCTTGTGAAGAAATTTGACAAAAATGAGATATCACATCTCGTTGCACGGTACTCCATGACGTACGTTGATAAGGGAAAGTGCGAGTGAGAGAAAGTTATTTTTCAAATCACTTTTTCATTCTCACAGATTCACAAAATTCGAAGGACTGTTTCTCAAGCTATAGTTATTGTAGTATGTTCACCGTGAGATAATTGGCCGGATCTAAATTAGATAATTAATATCGCGTAATTTGAATGTTGGCTTAAGATAAAGAATCGATATCATAATTATTTATTAGTCTATATAGGGTTTCGCACTCGTGCTTATTCCGTAATGGCAAATAAAACGTCGAACGTCATAAGAGCGAATGACGTCAACGATTCCTATAGCGTTGTAACCTTGGCATTACCTGGGAATTGAAGCGGAGGTTATTGACAGACGCGCACCCTGCTTTTTATTAGGTTCTGGCAACTGCTGGCTGGCTGTATGGCTAGATAGATGGAGGATGAATGGGTGGGAGGGGTGGCAAACAGATTCACTCTTCTAATGAGGATGATGAGATATTATGTATTTTATATCTTCTTTATGCTACGTTTATAACAAGCATTTATCTTGTATAATGTATTGTATATTATTGAAGTGGGGAATATCTCTTTTTGTGCGAGTGGTGTGCCAGTTGTACGCCAATTTTATGATAGTGGTAATGAATTGAAGTCGTTCAACTACAGTACATGTATTGCGTTGAATTCACTCCAAGTGCGCTACAATAGGAGCAAACGGAGGTTTTTTTTTTATTACAGTACATGTATAGTCTTTTATTTTTACAAGCTGGTTTTTAAATAAATCTTTTTTTTTTTTGCAATTTAGGGAATTAATTTAAAAAGAGACCATTTTAAAGCGATTTTTGGGTATGGCTGGCACTACATTATTTCTTTAAACAGAAACTCCGAGATGTTTATTTGTGGTAATGTTTATAATAAATCGGTTTCTTTAATTTTTACTGATTACATTTTCCACGGTATGAGTAAATTAGTTAAATACTGTTAAATAATTAATTATCGGTCAAGAACATTTACTGAAAGGTTGAAACTGCGATGTTATTTTGTTACATCAAGTGTTTATTGATAATACAGTATTATTATTATCAATCTGACCAAGTTGGATGCATGTCCAAATTTAGCTTTAGACTTTCCTTCCAAAAAAAAAAAATGTTCCAAGTAGCATACGGTAATAAAAAAAAATTAGGCTAGATATTAATAATTGAATCCAAAGTATATTTTTTATATTTTAAATCTGTCTCTGTAAAGAAATTATTATTAAATACAGTGCATGTACAGTACTGTATTCAATTTCTTGCAGTTACAGTCAGTATAGGCTACTACTCGCATATAATGCCAAAGCACAATCAGCGTATTCACCAGCAGAAACCCTATTACGGTACAACGTGTCAATGGTACATTAAGCGTTAATCGAAGTTTGCTTAATCGAAATTTTTTTAAAAAATAAAATAAAAGTTATTGAAGTTTAGAAAAATTTATAAATTATACTTGTAAATGAAGGTGAAAGTAGTTAACGTTGAAGTTGAATGGATTTAATTGAAGGGTGTACGAGCGTATTTAGATTAATAATAGTTGTGCGAGAGGTGTGAAACGAGCTGACTGTTTCAAATAATTATTCCTTGCTCCGTTTACGTGTTTATTTAGCCCGTTTATTTAATCGTTCGCCTCCCGCCGCTCCCATTATTATTACCCGGTTACCATAATTGTAACAAGAATGGACAAGGTTAATGGTTAGATGCTCAATTAGTTTTGAAGGAGGGTTAAAGCAATCGAATGGGAACTTAAAGGCGGGGGTAAAAGTTTGCTAAGAATTCCAAAAGATTGCGAAGAGGGGGTAAATGTTTGGAAGTGAAATAAGAGGGGGCTTAGAAATGTAGGGGTTGTGCTTCGAGGAATGGAATGCCGCGGCCATATGTGGGAAGGTATGCGAAGAATATCAGCTTTGGCTATTAGTGATGCTGCTCAACCAATCACATGATAGAATAAACAAAGAAATAACTCGTGAGAGAGTACACGTACGCGAAGAGATTTTTTTTTTCTGTTTTTTGAGGGGGGGAGACTGCAGTTCATTTATAAAACTAGGTTGTTCTACTCGTTGAGTCGCTGACAACGACGGTGCTCAGCCGGTTTCAGAACCGGCATGATAATTTTTTTTTACCTGCTTTATTTTTTTGTTGGGCCTTTGGCTATCAAAACAGGTAGGCTGAGGAAAACGGTGTTGGAACGCCGAAACATGAGAGATGAGATAGTAAAAATATACTTGGGATATTCTTTTTATTTGTATTTTTTTTTACTATTGACCACCTTGAAGAAACATCTGCAAAGCACGTTAGGTGACGTGGTTACTAGCTGTTAGATTAATTTTAATTATCACCCTGCTCGAAAAGTTAACGAACTTTGTGAAATTCCACATTTTTATGCTTGCCGTAATTAAAAATATTAATTAAGGATTTTGTAATACACGGTCGTAACTTAGAAGCTGTTTGTTTGGTACCTAACAACTCGTAAAGAGTAAGACTAGATAAGTACTGTTATTGAAAAGGGGGAGAAAATATTTTTTAATAGTTTTATACAAAGATAATAGATATCGAATAGCTTACATGTACACGCAATCTTGTTGGTGGTTTTTTTTTTATTGATAAAATTTATGTTTTTTAAGCTTTGATTAATAACACTCGTTTTGCTCTTTTCTTTGGGCGACGATAAAAATGTTTTTAATATTTTATTATTAATTTGATTTGAATATTTTTAATTAACCGATTTGAATACTGGAATAATTTTTAAAAGTTTAATTGAAGAACGACTAGTTTAATGCGGTAAGATTTAAGAAACTATTTTGAGTGCTAAAAATTATTATTGTTTTTATGGAGTGATATCAAGAGTTTACCGTGCGTGCGTTGGAAAGTAAAACGCTCGAATACGTTTGACATTTGAAATTTATTTTTATTTTCGAATGGAATTTTGTTTACATAGGGCAAAGGGCGTGGGTGAGACGCTGATAGAATGTTTGGTTAAATGAGTTCAAAATTTAATCATTTGAGAGAGTAGTGTAGATGAGAACGAGTCTCGCACTGTTTAATAGGCTGAACAACTGTTTCAGCCTCCGCCGACCAAATAAGGACCGAGGTAAAATATGACGCATCGGCGGCGGCGGCCAACACTACGCATCGATGCACTTCATAAATTATACAAGTTGAAGTCTACGATGTGCTTGATCCATCTCTCCACTATTTTTCTCCTGTACATGCATCGTACTGTGGATATGGATATTTGGTTAACATTACCAAGTCATGACCGTGCATATAATTATTGGTCGTTTTTAAGATTGCTACCCAACACTATAAACCCAACTTACCCCGATGTATGTACAGTAAATTTCAGCTCTACTTTAAATTGAGTTTTGTTTACTGTGTGCACTCGAGCATACCGGTAGCCAAATAAATGGCACTCGAAAACGCTTGTACAGTACATAAGTGTACGGATTTTACTAGATGATTTGATGAAGATGCAAATTTTATTTTATTAAAATTATTATTCAAATATAAGCCGCTATTAAATTAATTTAAAAATATTTTATTTAATGCATAGTTATTACGTAAATTTTAATACTGTACATGTACTGTAAAAACATACGCAGTTGGTTAGACAAATTTAATGATGCAAAAACAATAAAATGTCTAGAGTATTGTGGTTGACTAATGTATTTAAATTTGGCGTGTAATATTCTTCGCTTTAAAGTTTCTAGAAAATTTTATGAAACTGGAAATTTGCATAAACAAATTAATATCATTAAAGTAAATTACTGTAGTTTGAAATTTATTTATTAAATAATGCGGCCAAAAGCGAACGCTATTTTTCTCTCATGACATGTGTGGGATGGATTGATTGAACTTCTTATAATTCCACAACTCGTTTCATTAAAATTTGTTTGGCTAAATTAAATTGAAAGTCACGCGAAACGTGCCGGCGTTGCGACCCATCCTGGCAAAGTAAAAGTGTTTTTTTTTTTTTGTCAATTATTACGAAACTATTGGGTTGCGAGCGAAAGAGAAAAGGTTAATGACATTCAACATTCTTGGCATTCTCCACTCACCAGGTTCGTGCATATCAAATCTTTTGAGTTCTTCTCCGACCTTACCGCGGCCCCGCCCTACCTCGGGTTGTCGGTGACGTCTTCGATCACCTGTTCCCCCAAGTGGGTGTCAAATGATGTGAGAAGAAAATCTAGGAGGCGATGAAAAAGTGTTTGTACAATATTTTTATCCCACTTAAAATCGCGCGTTATTCCTAATTATTTGTGTTAGATTACTAATTGGAGAGTGAAGAAGAGATAGCGTGGGAAAAAATATTCTATCGGAATGCTTCTTCGTCCTATTTGGTTATTCCCAAGACGTGTAGCGTTACTGCGTAAGCTTATCAAAGCATTACTTTTTAGTGGGGCGGAGAATGTCTGCCTGGTGACGGTAAAGCACGCCGAGAACATCGCTCGGTGTGTGAAGATTATGAAGAACGAAATTTATTAGGTGAAGGTTCAGAAGGCGTGTTAAATATCAGAGTATGTCAGTCGACGCTCTCTCTCTAGCACTTCAAATATAAGATAAAACAAAATGTATGTTTAGCTGTAATTTTTTTTTATCTATTTGAAAGCGTTTTTTATATTTGTGTCGCCAATTTTCAAAAATGTCCAAGTCAAACATAATTTTATTCCCTCTTTCCTACGAGTATTTTTTATGTTTATTTTGTATATTAAATTTATATACATTTGTCATTTGAAAATTTGATAATTAAATTTATTTTTGGAAAATTTAAATTAAATTTGAACGTTACATAATTATTATATTTGCAATAAAAAAATTAGTAAGTTATAATATTTTTTTTTAAACAAAATTAATGTTATAAAGTTCAGTATATGACGTAGCCATTTTTGGAATAAAGTGACCAGTTTTGAAAGTGAGTCGTTTGCTTGGCTAGCGTTAGAAGGCCAGGGCAAAGTTACACTCAGATAATGACAAATTCCGAAAGATGTCGATGGCCATCTCGAGTTATCGAATTTCTTAATTAACACATTATTTATCATGTTAAAAGTTATTTAGTTAAAAAAAAATTTAAATTGAAGAGATAATGTTTAAACTCTTCGTAAATTGCTTCGGCAAAAGAGGAAGTTTTTTTTTGTTTTGTTTTTTCGTAATCAATTTGAAGTTTCAACTTGTGGCGGATTCTCTCTTTTAATGTCTAGACGAGATATTTCTTTTTATCAAAATTGAATCTAGAATGAAATAGATTTGAATAACCTGAACGTACACGCATTATATTTTGATCAATTATGTACTGTATTAAAAAAGAAGGGGTTTTTTTTTTTTTTTTTTTTTTTGAATTATTATTCAATCGTGACCCGCCAGGTTGATGTGAAGTGTGGGGGCGGTTGTTAAATAATGACCTCCTTCTCTTGCTTTACATGAAATACCTGCTCTTTTTTTTTTTTGTTCCGTGTTGTGATGGGAACAGATCGGCTTTTATGAGGATGTTGGAAAGGGTGATATGAAATCAGCTGAGATTTAGACCCGGAAATAAATCACAAAAATAATGTAAGCGTCGTATTATTTATTTATTAGTAGGCAGCGGATTGATTTATCTAATAATGGACCGGTTTATTTACTACAGTACAGTATCTCTAAATTTCATTATGTAATTTTTATTTTTAGCGATTTTTTTAAAAGATAAAATAATAAATATCGATAAATTTTTTATTTTAGACAGATTTGAATTACTGTATGTAAAAGTCAAGCTCTTTTGTGATATTTTTATTACCGTAAATTATTATTGAATTTCTTTATACAAAATGTTGTTTTTTTTTTTTTTGAGTTTTTGATTATTTGGCATTACATTTGTAATCATTTTTCTGACATGATGGTCTCGAGCGAAAATGCTTGATAACCTTTACTGTCAATCACAATAATGAATATTCGATTGATTATTTATATTTTAGCCAAGATTTTATGAGAAAAATAGTACATGCTGCAGGAACAAGCATTTGTGGTTATTTAAATTATATTTTTAATATAGAGATAGCACAATGATACGGCAATTTTACATCTATTTCGTCATTTATGGTGACGGAAAAGTAAAAAAGTTAAAATTTTCCTTTGAAATTATTATTGTAAACAGTGATTTGTGAAAAAGAGTTGGTCGACTAACAGCAAAAAAAAAAAAGAAATTAAGAAAACTGAACCATTATTATGTTTGCAGTACCGGCATATTAATTTTATTTCGAATTTATTATTATTTTACGCGTTTAATAAAAAATGGAGCATATTAAAAAAAAATGAATTTGCCAGTACATTTAATTTGAAGAAATTATTGCGGAGGAATAATATAAACGTGTGCACTATAATATCGTCTCTTTTCTTGTGCTTTCAGTCTTAACAATTATGTGATTGGTTCGCCTTTTTCCAAATTCACATTTTTTTCAGTCAAATAAATTTGAAATAAAGAGTACTATTATTTCTTGGAAATCGTTATATAAATATTACAATATTAGCCTGGAAAATTCTCCGAAAATTCACTGTCACGCGTTTGATTTGAAACAATTTCAGTTTCCGCTCGAATTCGAAAGCAATCCCGCATGGCGACGCTCGAGTCGACTTTCCAAAATGCTGCAATGCATTAACTTGCCTGGACGTAACCGTAGCGTGTAATAATTTTATTTATAAATTTTCGTTTCCCTTTTATTTACTTTTTTCTTTTTACTTACCGTGTATTTCGGCTAGTAGGCCTATATTGTAAGCGTAAAGATAAAAAGATGCAATCTTAAAATTAGTTACTATTTTTTATTTATTATTTTTTTTTTTTTTTTGGTGTTATTATTGCTTATCTAAGAGACTTAGTACATGTAGTATAAACAATGGATGGGTATTCAAATGTCGATGTCCTTCAACAAGAAAACGTTTAGATGTAGTGGTACAGAAAGGAGGCTGATTAGCATATTATTCGGCTTTATGTATGCATGTTTGTGGCTGCGACCTCATTTATTATCTCTCGTGTGCAATGGGCGTCAAGTCGGAATCATTGCAAATCATACTATGTCAGTTTTATTTTTGGAAAATCAAAATTTATGAGCTAATCTTAGATTAAAAGCCGAGATTTGTTCTTTTGAATTTTGGACGATTTATCACAACTTTTCTCGAATTTTTACTATTATTATACTGTATAGAAAGAATGAAAAAAACAAAATTAGATTGCGAGACCCAGCTTTGTTTATGCACGTGCGAAATCGGGTTTTTATAATAATTACGCATTTAATTTATTACCCTTTGTGTTTTCTGAAAGATTATTATTATTATGCGGTATTAAAATATTCAAAATCGAAACGCCTCAATTTTTCTCCCAAAATAAATTTTTTTTTGCTTGTTAAGGATTTTGAAACATTTTAATGACTTAATGGAATGGAAGGAATGAAATCAGGTTTTTTTTTAAAAAAAAAAAAGACAAAAATTACTTTTATAAGTTAATTTAAGGTACTGAATTATGATTACCGGTATCAGATTTTTTAAATTAATTTAATATTGTTGAAAAAAAAAAAAAGTAAATTCCGGTACCGGTATATTATTTTTATTTAATTAAAAGTTTTTTAAATTGTCGATGCAACTAGCTCATTCTAAAAATATTTAAATTTTAATAAAATGAATCATAATTTTATCCTTGTACGACGTTGCTGTTGAAATAAATGTAAAAAGACAAATGTGCTAAATACTATAATATAATATTTTCGGGTGCTTTTTATAATATTCAGTACTGTGTTTGCATTTTTGATATGCAGTAGATTCTCAAAATTATTTCAACTAAGCCGATATTTAATTTAAGCCGATTAGACTTGACACTTTTTTCGGTAAATGATGGACACATGAGCGGTTCACTCACGAATTTCGATTGCTAGATTTTCTTCGTGCGAATTTCAGCATCAGCTGCCAGACAATATGATCAGCTACTGAATCATAAAATACTGTACTGTAAAAAAAAATTGCTACCTACTATAAAAGAAATGATCGTAAAATAAAATTGTTTTTTTAAAAAAAACAATACAGCTGTTTTTCGTCTGCATCGGAGATACGTTCGTTGACGTAAAACATCCACCAAAAATTCTTTTCCACCACACCTCTCTCTCTTCATTCATGCGTTTCTATTCATATCTTCCCTTACATTGCCCTGCCACACCGTCGGCAGCCTCTTTACTACAGTCTTTCAAAAGTATGAAAGGGGAGTAGAGGAAGGAGGGTGGGCGACCCGACGGAGAAACGTATTGGGTGTTGAATTGGATCGAGGCACACTGTCATCTCGAGTGTGTGCTTCTCAGAATGAGAGAGGCGCTCTCTCCCTTCTCTATCTTGAAGAATCCCAAATCTAATTTCTCCTTCAACTTGAATGGAAGTTTTTTTTTTTTTTTTTAAATGTTGAGGTCAGGGTGGTCCAGTTCAAAAAACAAAGAAGAGTTTTCTTGTTCACTCTTTTCCTCAATGAAGTTCGGGGTAGGCGCTGAAATCTCGATTTTACTCTGTTATAAATTGGCTTAATTAAATAATTTGTACATTAATTTTAAATTTATAACTAAAATTAATATTTTGTAATAATTATAAGAGTACTTGTCGGTAAGATATTACTGGCATAAACAATGTGTATGGGCGGCATTATTTCCTTGCCTCGGGAGTAAAATAGTCTCGGACCGACACTGGCTTTAGAATAATGCGAAAATTATAAATGTGGGAAAACATAAAATTGGGGTACGGAATTAATCTAGTATCTTTATTCGGAGAATGAAAATCCATTTTATTCGTGTCTCGTATCTGCGATGGGGAATTTGAATAGAGATGAATCTATTAGCGAGATAGTGTTTATAGTTTGAAAGCCGGGAATTGGATGGGCCATGTCAATGTAGCTTGTGCGGTTTGGTTGGGGCTTTGGTATTGACGAGGTTTTGGGTTTGAGCTAACGCGATGGGTATTCTCGGAGAACGGAAATCGCCTGTGGTCGTAAAGACGTGCTGTTAAAGAATTAAGAGGAAGTTGTAGGAATAAATAACAGCAGCAGCAACGGCGGTCGGTTCAGGCTGCAATTGTGCGGACTGTCGTGGAGGATAAAGAATAAATGAATGGTGGTCACAACACGAGTTTCGGATGTGGTATAAAGGTTGAAAAAACTTTCGAGTACAGGATGAGCTAGCATCTGTACTCAGGAAGTTTGCCACTCAATGCAATATTGTATAACAATATAAAATCTTTTTTTAGAATTTTAATTTTATATAAAATTTATATTAAAATCGTTTGCTGTCGTTTGAAAGTAAATGCATCTTTTCACGGGAGTGAAGCCATAAAAAGAAAATCTATTTAAAATATCCTTAATGCAGTAGGCCTAAATGTACATAGACTTTAATAGGAATTTCTTTGGGTGTGGCTGCCGTTCTTTTCTTTTCTTATAAAACATCTTCCCCCTGCGTTGTTGACATTCCTATCCCAGGCTTTTTATTCCTTCTGTTTTTATTAACTTTGAATGTTGTTGTTTTTTTTTTAATCATAAAACATTTTGAGTCTTATTTGAACATGGATTTGTTGACCACTGATACGCTTAATTCCATTGAGAAAAGAGCATTATCGAACACTATTATTATTAACGTTGATTCGAGGATAGGCTGGGAATGTGTACGTGCAAGAGCATAATTAATGTGACTTTAGTCTGATGTAAGCTTACGTGTAGCTTATTCGCTAGTCTAGTGCAGCGCATGAAAAGGGTCAGACGATGGATAATTTAAAAATGTTTAGCATTTCAGAAACGTTAGTTTGTATGAAGCGGAGCAACTCGCCGGGGTTGGGTGTTCGTCGCGGCCATTTTCTACTTAATATACATTGTTGCGCATATCCGAAAGCAACGTCTGCGTGATTTTATTTTCGTAATACATAAGGAAGCATTAATAAGCGTGAGACGGCTGGAAACAAGGTTGAATTATGAATTAGTAGACAGATTGCGCTGGTCTTTTCAAAGCTTTACCAGACACTCGTAATACATGTAATTGAATCGTGAAAGTCGCTTGGAAGCTGGATGCTTCAGCAAGGCCAACGAGACATTTTTTTTTTTTTTTTGGAAAATAAAATACATTTTAGAATTTCAAAATTGACGCAATTTGTAGTTGATTTTACGACTTCGAACTATTTAAAAACGAGGGGGGAGAAAAACAGCAAAAATTTCCGCGTTTTTATTACTCTGTGTATCTGATTAAATGAGTGATGGTAATAAGAAAATTGGGTGTTGACCTTAAGTTCCTAACACCTGAGTTGACAGGGATAAATTAACATTCCTCAACTGACACGGCAAAACCACAACTTCGTTCGAAGAACTAATTGTTTATTTGTGTGTGCGCACGCATTTTCTTTTTCTCTGAAAAACAAACCTCTTCTTATAAAAAATAAGAAAAAAAGTATTTTGAATGAGTTATTATCGCAAATAGGTGACAATTTCATCATCAGTTTAGCGCGGTATCCCGATTCGCTTTAACAGGTTACAACCATGTTACGTACAACCAGGGTACAACCATCTTTACGATTTATACAGCGAAAACGATTCGCGCCTCCGCAGAGCTGATTTGAACAGTAAGTTTATTGTTCCCCTCTTCCGGCGAAAGAGTCTCATTCGCTTGAGCCCGATCTTACTACTTAAACTCTGGAACTCAATGTCCCAGGACACCCGTGGGTTCATAGCATGTTGCCCCAGGTTATTACATTGCGATCACTTTGCGGACTACATCGCGCCTATCGACTATTCGACAATATTTAATGATTTCCTTAACTCGTACTGATAATTGGCGGTTGTGACTGTTTTGTATCTCGAAACTTATTGTAAACTCATTTCTCCCACGGGGACAGCTTTCAAATAAAAAAAAAAAAAAACTTTACTCTTACCAAGAACAATTCAGGTTTCGCATCGCCCCGGGTGAATTTTTGTTTTACTATCTAATTGAAAGTTTTTAGCGGACGGTTTGATTGCTAAAATAGAGGTGATGAAGTAGGTTTCCAACTTTAGAATTTACAATTACATTCAAGGAGTAAAAAGAACCGGGTCGAAAACATTTCTTCGCTTTTTATTTAAATACAGTCTGTGCCACCATACTGAAACTTGCGTGTACCGGTACCACATTTTTGTAGCCAAAAAGTTAAAAACAGTCGGAAAGTCACGTAATCACGTTTTTCAAAACTTGTGTCCATTGCCGACTTCAAAAATGAACAATCAAAATGTTGATTAGAGAAGATTTCCCCTCCTCCTGAATTTAGTAATTTTTTGTTTTGGAGGTCAAAGATTTTGCCTATGCGTGTACTATACATATACAATAGACGAAAATTCAATGAAAAATGCATGTACGGTATTATTATATGGGACGTGTACTTATTTTAAAGGGTTCTGTAATGATGCGCAGATAATAATTTCAATTCATTAATAGAACGTAGTACTGTATCCTGAAATGACATATCCTAGAGAATTTTAATGAGGAAGATGGCTTGCAGTAATTGTTATCTTTGTCATTAACAAGTTTTTAATTTAAAAAAATAAAATAGTACCGGTATCATAATGCCAAGATTTTGAGTTTACATTTTAATTACAGTACATATTAGGTCTATAAACTTTGCATTATAACTTATAACGTACATACTGTAGCCTACTTGGTGAATTACCGGTATGTTATGAACAAAGTGATTACCGTAATATGGACATGTCACATGTGTGATGTTCAGTAGTTTAAGAGTTTATAATAAGAAAATATATAAAAATTATTAATTTTAAATTTATTGATTTCAAATTATTTGGTTATTACAATTTTTAAATGATCAAACAAATATATTTGTTTTGCGGGATTAATATTATTGATGCCTTGATCGCATTTTTTTCAATTATTACCTGTACATGTACAGTAAAGTTTGTTGAAGACCACCTGCAATCAATAGGAGGGCTGAAGAATACTTTTCTCGCCCCACCCCTTGGCGCATTTCTACTTTGGTAGATACTCCAGAGAGGAATACATGTACAGTGTACCTGTATTTAAATCAAATATCCCTCGTCGGTCTCCCTCTCGCACCCATCTGGCAATCGGGGGGTGCTGAATGAGCAAGATTCACAAGGTTGGCTACGTGAGAGGGGGGATGAAGTGAGGGGGGGGGGGGAGAGGAGGGTAAAATAATGAGGTATTTCAACCCACCCTCTACACTCCAATTGTACCCTCACCAGAAATGGGACAACCCACCTTTCAAAGATATGCTTTTGAAAAAATGCCGCCGAAGACCTGTTTGAAACTTTTTACCTGTATTTGCGTGCTAAGCTGGTCTGGAAGGTGGATGGAGAGGGGAGGGATGAGGGGGTGAATAACAAAAATAAATATTCGAATAGAAGGAGATGGTTTAAGGTGAATTCCCACAGGAGAACCAGTATCTACCACAACTACATGTACATGTTTTCACTTCAAGTGCAGGTGAACGGAGCGAAACGGCGCATCTTTTTATGCGCATTTTTTAACCTCAACACTGGAGTTTTTTTTTATTTCCATCCCTCCCTCACCGCCTTCCCCGTTTCTTTCTTTATTTTTTTTTTTTTTCTTCTCCCTTTTCCATTCTGAAAACGTGTCGACAACGAAGATTGGAGAAATAAAAATCCGTATAAAAAAGGAAAGGTTGAACGAGTGAGAAAGGCTGTGTTGGAGATTTGAAGAATTTAGCCAGTCTCTAAAAACATGTACCTAGATATTGAGTTGTCTACAATGTTCATGTAGACTTTTGCTAAGTGGCCATCCTACGTGGCACATTCCTGTGCGGCGCATTTTGACAGCCGAGGGGTGATCAGGTGGAAAACAAAATGTCGCAAGATTGGTCATTGTGTGTGCGTGTGATTTGAAGAAAGCAATTTCGATAGAAAGATGATGCTTTTATTTACCTTAAATCGTCCTCCCGCGCAATTTTTATTTTTTTTTCTTTTTGGCGAGCATTGTGTTTTGAAGAACACATAACCATATTTTTGTGACTGTTTTCGGTCATAAATGCGTGTGCATTGTTCGCTTTCAAGGACACAAATTTTGAAAGGAAATGAGGCGAAGGATATGGGTGGAGCGGGATTGCGTAAGGGAATAAAAGCTGGAAGATTGAAAGGGAAAATAGAGACAGATGGAGATCACAAACCGGTGCTCAATTTAGAGCATAAAGTTAACTAGCGCACAAACCGGGTAAACCATCATACAAATGATGGGGTGAAATTATAAGCAGATTTGAGATTTCTAAAAGTTATTTGATATATTTATTAAGAATTAATATTAGTACATGCAAATATTTTTGGGATGTTGGGTCTTAAATTCGGTTATCAACAGCAGAGATTTTAAAAATTGGAGCACTCTGAACGATTAATTAATAAAATTAACGTTTGCTCTTTGGGGTACATGTAATATTTTTATAAAAATACCTGTAATATTTTTATAAAAATACCTGTAATATTTTTATAAAAATACCTGTAATATTTTTATTTGTTATCTGAATAAATCTTAGTGTACTCGTATAATAAGCTGATATTATTACTGTTGGAAAAAATAATATCACAGTTTAAGCATTGTATGATGGGATGAAGTCAATGAAGCGGTTGAAAAGGTGTTTAGTGTGTCATCGTACCAAACGCTCACGTTCTACAGTACCCGTGCAAGTGTTATTATGTACGTGCACTGCTTCTCCTAATTTTGTACCTCTTTTAATTGAAAAGGTGAAATATTGTGTTTGTGATTC
>JAQGAZ010000183.1:0-86899 GCA_034692225.1 Polydesmus complanatus | reverse complement strand
TAAAGTTAACCATGTGCTCTACTAAATCCTTATAAAATAGTAATTCATTAACGCCATCCATTATAAAATAATAAATTTTGAGTACGGTTTCATTTTAAATAAAATTTCAACGTAGTACTGTATTGTGAAAAATATTCAATAATATTGATAAAACGTGTTGGACTTGTATAATAAAGGCAATTAGGGTAATTATGCGTTATACTATTTTAAATGTATTAATAATAGTTTTCATTAAAGAATTGAACCTGAACCTTAAAATATAAATAAAGCCGTTACCCTTTAAACACATTTACGTCAGATAAATAAAAAAAATAAACAGAATTGACCCGCATTAGGTCACGTTAACGTGCTTTACCATTTGCAATTACCATTTCAGACTTGCAATAAATTCTTACCGAAATCGCGCGCAATCTAACGCTCACACAATATAACAAATTAATATAATATTTGTCGTAGCAAGCGATAGGCTTTCTTTTTTCGATTTAACGGCTGTTATTTAGTTTCAACTATTTCTGATCATTTTCTTCCTTTCCCATTCTTTTTTTTTTTCTTCTTTCTTTTTCTTTTCGGCTTTTATTCCCCAATAGCATTGATATAAATCACTTTTTCAGTTACGGTTTTGCTAGAAAAGAGTCGAGGCACGCGCGTTTACTCTCCATTTCAACAGTTACAAAGAAACAACAATACGTCTGTAACTATAGAAACCTTACTCAAGTTTCCTTTTAAAACACATGAAAACGGAAATTAAAACTTTTAATATTTTCTGCCTCCCCCCTCTTTGTAGTATCCGGGTAAATACCACTACTGCACATGCTCGCAACATATGTTACTTTCACTTACAAACTTTTGTTATCAAATTGGGTAGAAAATTTTTTTAAAAAAAAATGTAAATTCCTTTTAAAATTTTCTACCTAAAAATATAATCGAATGTTATATTCTTTCTATTCATTAATATTAAAATATATTTTTTTCTTGAAAAATTCAAACATCAATAAACTCTTATTCCATCATTTCTTTGTCATTTTTTCCGCAGAAAGTTATTTACAACAATATCAAACGACCAATTGACCGCGACAACTTTTAAAAGACAATCTTCAAAAATCAATAAGAAAATAATAATACTGTATAGTAATAAAAAAAAAGAATTTAATTAAACAATTATTGTGTTGGAAATTAAGGGCGGTCATTCGAGCGATGAATAGGAAAGCCATAGAAACTTCTCTTTTCTTGGTCTAAATAAGAGCGAGGGATGGAAAAAGGTAATGCACATGCACTTACATAAAAAAAATAAAAAAAAGACGAAAGAACAAGAAGTAAAAGAAGAGAAAAAAAGAAAAAAAATCGGCTTCAGTAAGTAAAATAACGAAGGAGCCGAGTCCATCGCATTCGTTATTTTTCTTCTTTTTCCAATACCCGTTTGTTCCTTTTGTTCGCCGACTATTTCTCCATTTTTTTTTTTCCTGCTCTCCTCCAACACATTTTATACTTGGCGGACCTATAGTGACGCATAAAAGTGCGTCTGCTCGCGGTACGGTACCAATAATAGGCGGTATGCGACGGTACATAACAAGGGCAAACACCGCTACCACCATCTTTCTCCCTCTCTCTTAGCCAAATAATCATGAAACTCCTCAAACTTCTCTCTCTTCTCAGCTCGCTTTCATTGCGTAAACTTGTACTGTACACGTACTAATACACTCGTATTTCATGTCCTTCGATTTTAAGCTACAGCTGCCTCCGCCCCCTCCCTTTTCGCCCATCCTCCCCCACCCCCTCCCTTTTCGCCCATCCTCCCCCACCCCCTCCCTCCCAACCCCTTATGGATTTATTGATCGGGTAAACAACCCTTAAAGGTTCGCTCGATACCTCACTCGCTCTCTCTCTTCCGCCTCTTTCCTTTTCCTTTGGAAAGTAGGAAAATGTCGATGAGAAAAGTAACAACATTCGCAATGATGTGTATAAACATTAAAAAAAGAAGAAAAAAAAAAAATAGCCGGGGATAACAAAACGCCAGTGTGAAAAAGTCACACAATTTCCACCAACCGAATAATAATAAATGGAACCCCTCCTCAATCCCTAAAAAAATATGTATATTTATAAAAAAAAAAAACTTATTCGATATTTTACTAAGCAATCGATTATTACGAAGGAACGTTAATCGATATATTTACGTGCCTTAAATATTGGACATTCCCATTATACGCGTTTTGTGTTTAAAAATAAAAAAAAAATATTTTTAATGTACGGTAACTGAAATAATTCCTAAGAAAAGATACTCGTATAGAATCAATACCCTTAATGTTTTTACGTACCGTTAAATAGTTGAAAATATTACGAATGAGACATTTTTAATAAATTTTTTTTTTTTAAATTTAAATATTTGATATTCTTTTACCGGGAATAAAAAAAAATTATCTGTAAAATTGTTTCGCTTAAATAAATATCGTACAAATAAATTTAGTTTTTTCATATTTTTTTCCCTCATTTTATCGTGTTTTCAAATCAGATTTAGGGTGAATTTTTGACCTTACGAGGAGTTTGAGCCGCGTTCATCGATTCTTCCAACCACGTCCAGTCGAATCCGCCGATCGATCAGATTCTGAGAAAACGTCGCCATTCATCGACAAAAAAAAAATAATCGCCAACATTTTTCCAAATTAAAAATAAATAAATAAAAAAAGGGAATAGACGAATAAAAATAACAATAAAAAAAAAGCACGGTTCCAGTATAAAAATAAAAAGAAAAAGATTTAAGCGTTAGACGATAACAATACGCCCTGAATATAAAACAATATGGTATATAGCAACATTCACATTACCTGTTGATCGCTATTCTGCAATATCATCATTCCACTTCCGTAGCAGTTTTCTCCCGGATTCCGTTCAACTTGCCCTCACCAGCTTTCTCTCTGTATCTTATTTTTTTTTTTTTATCTTCGCACTGATTTTGATTTCTCAAATCGTTGGAGAAAAAAAAAACCAAAATTCCCGAACAATTATTAATCGAACCAGAAATAAATAAAGCGTCGAATCAAGAGTTCTCCCTCGAAGTCTGAAATTGACCGGGGTTTTTTTTAAAAACAGTTTGGGTCCAACAAAAAGTTAACGATAGTAGTATCTCAAAGAATGATGAAACAGATCGAAAGAAATTGAGAGAGAAAAAAATTTTTTTTTTACGATCTAAACATATCGCCGATAAAAGCAAGCAGACGGTTCGGTCGTCGACGACGACGATGATGATGATGACGACGGACGATGAAGATGTCGGAAGCCGCTACCAGAGCTTCGATCGGCGGCGGATGAATACAAAAGAGATCAACAGGAGTGCGTAGAACTTAGCAAACCATCACCACCTGTTCCTAGCCTCGCTCGCTCGATCGTCGGAGGAAGAGATGTATAATGGAAGCAGAATAAGAAAAAAAATTTCTCTCTTTTTCTTTTCGTACAGAACGATGAAAAAACTAACACTCGGACGTATATTTGACGCAAAAAACTCCCTTCTTTAGATGGGCTCAAACGAGGAAGAAAACGGGCGTTTGTCGCTTCGGAAAAAGCATCGGAAGCGGAAAAAGATGGTCGAAGATATAAAACAGAAGCGAGACGAAGAGCGAATGAGTGTAGAGTGCGCGGTGGTTTGGTGGCGACGGCGGCAAAACGAGACGACGAACGGAGAGCAGCGTACAACAGGCGTACAACAGCAACAGCTGCCTTGTGACGGATGCGACCCTAGCGTCGTCCGCGGCCTTAGCTCGCATTTACCATAAGCAAGCTACAGTAGTAGTAGTAGTGGTGAGGAGAGAAGAAAATGGGTGGAGAGCTAGAGAGAGAGAGATGATGGATACTTCTGCAACCAACCAGACGTCGGCGGATTCTACAGCTTCCACCATTTATTTAGTGCAGAGCGAAGCTTAAAGCCACGCAAACAAAACAAAGGCGTTATACTGTATTTACAGATGAAGCTTAATGAGCGCCGCTTTTTTTTCTTCCCCCCGCTATCTTTAATTAACGTAAACCTACATTCAACTGTACCGGTGTTGGGGCTTTTTTTTTTAATACGAAAAAAATCACTAGAACGCGTTAATTGCCCTTTTTTTCCCTCCCTACTTTTTTATTTTAATAGTAATTTTAACTTAAATTGCTAATAATACTCTTCCTTCTAAAAGCAATTACGTGTTTTGCTTTCTTCTTTTTTTCTATTAAAATTTAAATAGCGGTTAAGTAGAAGATGAAATATCTTAGAAATTTGGTACCCTTTTTTTTACCGTAGTTTAGATAAAAGTAATTATAAATATAAAAAAATAGCTAAGATTGCCGCGTAATAAACAAAAAATTTAAATACTGCAAAAAAAAAAAATGACTTTAAAAAAAAATAATAATGGAATTGTCAAATTGATTTATTGTTTTTTTTTTACGGGTTGGATAAGTCTATTCCAACATTGCAGTAACTGTTCTTAGAAAATAATTTTTAATAAAATTTATCATTTTTTAAGTTTATACTCGTGTACTGTATATCAAAATTATCATTTTTAAAAAAAAGTCTAACCAGAAAAAAAAATATATAAAAAAATTAATGAAGTATTTTCCATACGGTATATAAATATAATACCGTTTTATTTCTTTGATTTTTTAAAAAAAAATTATTATTACGAGCACATTCACAATTTATAAACCCCAACTTTTGTTTTTTCTTTTAAACAAAAATGCGTTTTTATGTACTTAATGCACAAAACTGCATCATATCGAGCAAATTTATTTTTTTTTACCACTGCTTTTATAATTACAGCATTAGTTGTGCAAAATAATTAAAAAAAGTACACTTAGCTTTAATATTTTAAATTCGAAACACACGTTCAATTAAACCAAAAATGTAAATGAGTTAAACAAACACGAATCAATTAATTAGATAATCATGTTTCAATGCGCTGCATCTATTTTAATCAGTATGACTGCCTCCTCTTGTAATTAAATTTGTTTGAAAAAGCAAATTAAAAATAAATAAATAAATAAAAAGTATTCTAATGAATTTTGTTGCGAATTTTAAATCCTACTACCACCTAATTGGTTGCTTCGCAATTCAATCACATCAATAATAATAATAAGACGAAAAGTTGTGTTTTTGCTTAGTTCTCTAGATCGCTAGAGCTCACACACATCTTTCATTTCAATCAAATCTATTTATTGCAATTGCGGCACGTCCTATCGCTAATAAGTCACGTTTACACAAGGCGAGTGCGAAAAATAATCGATCAACAAGAATTCGAACACATTTTTCCACCAACGCTAACTCACGAATCGACACCTCACTTTAATTAACTTAATTTTTCTATCGCGACAGCCCGAGCGTAGCTACGACTTCCTTACGTCATTACAACTTGGAAGCCTATCCCTTAACAAAAGAACCCTTATTTTTACCGCCCCCTCCCCTCCCCCCCCCCTCTCTTTCCACATCTCCTACAATCCCAACAACTCTCACGTCTTACGTGCAGGTTATACACATCCCACCTTATACCCTTTTATATTCGGCAAAATTCTTTTCATTTTTAACCGAGAAACAAAAATCCGCTTAACTGCGCACTAACTCGCCTCCTACTATACACTTGTATATAAAAGAGTGCTTTTTTTTTTTTTTTTTTGTTTGGAAGAAGCCGAAATAAGCGTATATTCTGCGAATTTAATAAACTCCTCGTGTGTTGTGCGCGTGCTCACATCATACTATGCATTCAGTACGCATCGCAAACGCTTAGTTTTGGCGTCTACAGCGTTGCTACTCTAAGCCACATTTGACGAGGAATAGAAATACAGTAATATATTATATAAAAAAAAGAGGAGAAAAAAAAGTCTAAACAGAAAAAGAAAATATATAGTAAGAAAAAGAAAAAAATAGCAACATACATTTAATTTCGCGTTCAAAATTGAGATGTCAAATATACAATTTTCGTCGTATTTATTATTTTTGTTTATAATAAAAAAACGTCGAATTCATAGAACATGTTAAGATATTTATTAACACGAATTCTATCGTTAAAAGTTTGATAAATTAAACTTTTTTTCTTCTTCTTCTCCCAAACAAAAACCATTTTGAAAGTAATTTAATTTTTTTTTTTTTGAAAACGCTACACAAAAAGCGACTGAAACCAAGATAACAAACCAAATAATTCATCGAACAATTTTTATTATAAGATTAGTATGGTTTTTTTTAAACAAAATGAAAAAAAGACAGAAATGTATCAATAGAATTTCTGTCCTTTGATTTTTTCCATTTGTAATAGCAAAAATAAAAGTACACACGTAAAGTACACACGAAAATAATAATTAAAGATACAAAATGTCAAATCAAAATACGGTACAGGTAGCTTATAAAATAAATTTCTGTATCTAATAATTAACAAAAAATAATTTTAATTTATTTAATAAAAAAAATCTTTAATTAATCAAACTTTTTATACCCTGCATACTGTGTAATGCAGTTGTTCAGAAAAGAAAACCTCTAAAAATTGTAATAATATTTTATGCATTATTTTTCCCCTTTAGATGTCTGTGAAACGCACTTCTTAGAATTTTAAGAAATAAATCGTTAATCAAAAAAAAAAATTAAGCTACGTTAAATTTTTTTTCCTTCTAAATACAATAAATTATCTCTAATCTTACTTATCTTTAAAGCAGAAATAACAAGAGCATTTCCAAATCTTAGAAAAAAACATTCCCGTGCGTATATAGGCTAGTTAGTAAAATCACTAATACTGTACCTTTCAAAAAGAATGTAAACAACAGCCGTAAAAATGGCGTCGGATACTTCAAAATTAGCAAAACAGTATTTTTTTTTTATTTTTTTGAAATTAACCACCAAAAATCTTCGAAATACCAATAAAATAAAAACAAAATTTAAAAAAAAATAAACACACACACATCCAAAAAAAAATAAGAAGATAAATTCAAAAGTGTAATGCGGTGTTAAAAATGCGGTTCCTATTCCCACCGAGGCTACGTTGGCGGCTGTTTCGCAGAAGAAGAAGAAGAAGGAAAAAGTAGGTAGTAAGTAAGAGAAGATGAAAAAGGAGGGAGGTAAAGATGAGAATAAGACATCTTTCAACAAATATTTCAAAAAGAGCAACCATATCTCTCCTTTTCCATCCATACATCCAGTGAGGTAGAGAAAAGATGCAGACCGAGCGAGAAACCTTTTTACATACTTACGCAGCGCCATATATCTCCATCTAAGGCGAAACATGCATAAATTATCTTACATAAAAGTTTATGCAAATGTTGCAAAAATATTTTCTCCAGGGTACCATCTTCGTTGGGAACGGATAAAACACCTTTTAAAATTCAGCCCAAAACGATAAAAAAAAGAGCCCAGCTAGAGGGGAGGAAAATACCTCTTGCATTAACGTCGGAAACATTTTCAACCAGTCTTCAGCACGACAGATAGAATGAGAGAGCGAGAGAGAAAAGTAACACGCAGGACCGACATTAAATATTAAAACTCAAATGAGACCTAGTTTAGCATAACCTTTCACCACGCGTCACCAGCGTTCGAATATAAAACAAAAATAGTAAATAAGCGAGTATATATTTTACTCACTTGGAATAGCAAAATGTTGTCGTCAAATAATATTATAATCGATAATATTCTCTCCCTCCAACCCTCAAAAAAAAAAAAAAAATTGTGTAAACTTCAAAACACAAAATATTTGAATTATTAATTAACCGAATCACTAAATTTTAATTAATGTTTTTTTTTTTTTTTTTGTCAAATAAACATCATCAAATTTGATGTCAATAATAAGTAAAATAGTCTCTAAATAAAAATATAAAATGAGTTTAAAAAATTTTAAAATCTAATGCAACGAAGCCAAATTATGCTTTTTTTGTGCTATTATGCTAACAGAAATAGCGCCTAAAAAATAATGTTCAATAACAAAATTGAAGAGTTTGCTGCAATAACCAGGTAAGTCCATTTTTTCACTTTTTAAACCGTGGGTTTAAATTTTTATTTTTTTCAACAAATATTGTCACTTATTATTAAATTGAAGATTCTTAAAATTAAAAGTTTAATAATATTTAATATTCAATAATTTTAAATTTCAAAAAATTAAAAGTTTCATATATTCTTCCGCTACAAAAATTATTATTCAAATACTAAATTAATTAAAATTTGAGAATATTAATTTGTAATAATAATTAGTACTCAAATGGCAGAGGTTAATATCGTCACGTAATAAAAACATTTCGAAAAAAAAAGCAAGCGCAAACTTCATTAACTAATTACACGTTGAATCATTAATATTTAATGACAATCAATGTTTCGTTAATTTCAAACCAAAAAAAAAAAAAAATCTTTTTCGACTAAGATTCAACAACGAATTAGGTTTGCGCCAGCGGGAGTTGCCGTCAAATAAAAATCGATACGAGTAAACAATTAAAGTAAATTGACGATTTTAGGTTTATAACCCGAACATGACATCAACTATCTTATAACCGGAAGTAAACTGCGTCTACGAAGGAATAATTATTGGTGCGTGACAGGTTTGCAATAAACTCCGATGGCGCAGCTACCGAACACCGCGATTTGCCTAGGCTACAAATAAAATTTTTGAGAAATTTTGCTCAAAAAAAAAAAAAAAAACTTCCATTTTTATGTTTTAGTTTTAATCGGAGTTTGTTTTTCAAAAAAAAAAAAGGTATTTAAAGCCGAGAAAAATGGTGCGCTAGAAAAGATGTCGCATTAACAATTGGATTATGCGCTTGTCCGCAATGACACACAAACGAACACCAGTGATGTTCGTTTTATTACGATTCAATTATGCATGAAGAGCAAGAAACATCTTTCCACCCTTTAACTAATTATCCTCAAAGGATTTTTAATTTGCTAACTGGTTGTGGGACTTTTAACACTGGAACAATCCATGTTTTATTATCACTAAAAAAAACCTTTTCCTCATTAAATTGCTATACGAGGAGATTTCTTAAAATTAAACAAGCACTACTAAAATTTGTATAATCTTTAATGATGATAAATAGCTAATTTCAGTATCACTGTACTAAAAAATATATTTGTTTATCAAATCAATTTTGAGAGTAAAACCTTAAATTCGCGAAGGCTTAATAAAAATTCATCAAAAAAAATCATTTTTTATTTATTATGACTGAAAATTATGGGAATAAAATACTGTAATGAATTCCTAGGGAATTTTTGGAAAATTGCAAAAATTATTCCTCTGCAAGAAAATGACCACACCCAACTCGACTGTAGATTTGTCGCCAGAATTGCCGCATTTCAAATGTTGTTTTAAGCACAAATTAACAAAAAGTCAATTCTAGTCAAAAGATTGCTTTACCCCATAGGCTAATGTTAATGATACTCGTACCAGTAAACTATGGCACGCTGAGAATCAACAAAAGTGTACTAAAAAAAAATTAACTTGAGTAAATTTAATTAAATGTGCTTTTTTAAACTAAAAAATAAAAAAAAATTTACATTTTTATTTCGTTAATATTTATTTATTTCTGTTTTATTGCGCCCCGTCGAGCAATTTTAATTTTAATAAATATATCTGCACACAAATTCTTTTGAAAAATGCAAGTATCTAACACAATCTTTAAAAACCCATCATTAAATCCTTACAATGCATTAAATAAGTTCATTTAATTAATTTAATTAGCTAATAATTTTTTTTAAACTACCGGTACTCAATTTAACATAATTTTAGTTTTAAACCTAAAATTATTTGTTAGTATAAATAAAGTTTAATTAGAAAAATAATAACGCGGGTCGTATGTATGACGTTTACATGATTTCTTAAGACCTATGGTAAACCGTTTTACGCAACGGTCTTTCTTGGTACGTGTTTATGGTTCACAGCGAGGTCGAACATTAAAACTACATGTATTTTCATTTTAAATACAGTAAACGCCATTTAATATTCAGTTCATCACCTTATTCAGCAAATAAAACCTAAAAACCTAAAAACAATCCTTTTAAATTAATAACCCTCATAAAAAAAAACTGTTGTTAGCCGACAATAATAATATAAATTCTTAAATTTTGCTTAAAAATGTATGTCACGATATTGTCAAATTAATAATACCATTTTTTTTTTACTAGAAATAGAAACAAAATAATCAATACGTGACAAGATCGAAACGTTCCTTAATATAATTTTATCCACCTTTAAATTTACACGTTGTTATTAAGCTGGGATAAAAACGGAAAAAACAAAAAGAAGCTTTATGTTTTGAACGAAAATGGCTGGTTGAACGTCAGTGTAGATCTCATTTGAAGCGGTTTAGCTTCTCTTTTCCATTTTCTTTTAAGTCAAAATAACAAGAAAAGTGGGCCACACACTACTCACACCCTAACTCGCCGCCACTCGACTCATAGGAATCGCATTCGATCGTAAATTTGCTACCGGTTTAACAGTAGCTAACAATTCTGCCAGCTATATATTCTCCGCGGTGGCAGATTTACTTCTTATTCCAACTCTGCTATGAGAAAAAGAAAGAACGAAAATGAAAGGGAAAAAAAAAAAAAAACTTTTAAATTGAGCGTCGAAAAAAATAAAAATAGAAAAAAATGTGGGAGGAGAGAAAAAAAAGTCTCATTTGTCTTCTGATTCTATACCCGTGCTCCTTAATCCGAACGATGATCGTGCAGACTAACTTATAGAGCATATTATATTTCATATCCTCCCTTAAAAAATATATTTTTCTCTTTCTCTCTAAAAAAAAAAAAAACCTCCGAAACAAACAAACAAAACAAAAAAAAAAAAAAAAAAAGAACACTCATCATCGTGTTTGTACTAAAATCTAAAGCGGTACACAAGGCATAACTGAAGATTTTATGATCCACCATAAACATTGCTATAGGCATAGAGTATTCCTATCTCCCCAGAACATAAAACACAAGTCTTGTTTCATTGTCGTTTTCAAGACTTTTTTTTTTTTCTTCTTTTTCTTCCTTCTCCATCCTTCTGACTCTTATACTCTACTTTTTTTTCTTTCTTTCGTTATTTCTCTTTTACAACTTTTTATGTTCGATGCAAATGACTTCAAAATGATCCAAACTCGGGTTCGCTACTTCTCCACTCGTTCCGTTACGTAGCCGCAGCCTACACATGTGTCGTAACTTAGGTAGAAAGAGAATCGATCAAATTATCGAAACCAAAAAAAAAAAAAATACATATAAAAAAAAAAAGAAAGTAAAAGAAGAAGAAATTTGGTTACAGTAAAAGCTCTTCACGTTCGTTTAAGTCCTAATGCAACGCTTTCCATCACTTCCGCCGATAAAAAAAAACGCAAAATACTGTACTATCAAAAGCTGATTTATAAATAATGTACATATTAGAGCTTTCCGGAAGTGCGCATCGCTTTCTTGTTTCACTACTTTTAGTCAAAACCTTAAATTTTGATATTTAAAATAAAGAAGAAAAAAAAGTACATTCTGCTAAAAATTATTTGAATTTTTGGGAATTTAGAGACTAATTTTAATGCTATTTTTTTAAATTTTCAAATGATTTGACACATAATTTTTTACAATTTGTGTCAATCTCTGAAGTTGACCTGGTCAGCCGTACAGAAAAGTACTCTTAATAAAATAATTTCACCACTTGTATTATAAGTTGCATAAAGATACCCATAAGAAAATTGATTAATGATTATTTAATTAATTCGCCAAAGCTAATTTTTTTTACGATAATTTTAAAAATTCGCCAGACGCCAACGTTGTCTTCATCAAAATTTATTTTGATGAAAGAATTTCAAAAATAACAATTTAAAATACTTTCCAAAAAAACCCACAAAAATCTGGAGCAACAAAAACATTCGGTGAAAAATAAGCTTTCTCCGCAGAGATTTAAAAAACAACAACTAAACAAGTGAAGCATAAATCAAGATAAAGAATGAAAATGTTTCAATAAACTTAAGAAAAAAAACAACAACAGAGTTATCGAGTTGTTATTTCTCAAAATACAATAGTTTATTATTTTTAGCGTGTACATATGGAGAGATAGGTAAGCGTAGTTACTCGAAATTCTACAGGTGCTCGCGAGTATTAACTGAACACCTGTCGGATTTCAACCAAGCTTTCTCAAACACAAAACTCCAATAACAAAATACAGTACGTTCGTTATTCGAATTAAGTTTATCAAGCGGAAAGGTTATACGGTACTCTGCCCAGCCCACTCACGCCAACCTTTGGCCTTCTGCTGTGCTTTATGATTGTCATCTAAAACTTTCTCTTCCATAATTATTGAAAAATTATTTAAACAATCAATAAGCGCGCATTATTAAATGGCAAAGATAGGATTTTAGAAATTTCTGATAAAAGTCTTAGCTATAGAATAGTGGACCTATTAAAAATTAAAACTGTTTGAGTGATTGCTTTGGCGAATCATCTAAAGTAAAACTCTTAAGCAAGAAAATTTAGAATAAATACAAGTAATCATTTAAAAAAAAAATAATGTTGTTATTTTTTTTTAAAAAAATACATCTCATCATCAAAATACATCTCAAAATTAATTAATAACGACAATAATTATCTTAAAACGTCAGAATAAATCTTGAAATCTAAAACTGCGATTTTAATTGTGAAACTTAATCTCAAAACTATCTTAGAAAAAAAAAAAATGTGAAAATTCGAGACTAAGACTTCAAATGCGAGACTTAGATTTGAAATTTAAAACATCGAAAGATGACGTAAGCGAACTGCAATACTCAAAACGCGCATACATTTTCAAAATAAATCCTTTTTAGTTCAAAACTTTAATAATAAATAATAATACAATTTAAAGTATTGTTAAACCCCGCCCTCGTAAGTTCTCGTACATGTAATTTCCTGTATATAATCCCTTTGCATTAGTTTTAATGGGTTCAAAATTCGTGTATTCTATACTGCTGTCGAAAATAATATAATTTCAAAACTAATGCCGCTTGTACCTATTGTCTTCTTCTTTCGATTACAGATTATTTTAATGCAATCAAGTGGATCATGTTAATGCAATTGAATAAAAAAAATAAAATAAAACGAACACGTAAAAAAAAAGCCCAAACACATCCGTATAGGCTACTAGTGTATACATAGTAGATAAAAGGATTGCAAAACGCTTGAGAAAAATGAAAGATGTCTGCACCCAGAATCTAAAGCTCTCATTTGTTGTCAAGCAAACAAAAGAGTCGCGGAGATTACGAGAGAGAGCGTCGAGTTGCGAACTGAAGCAACAGTTATGGCAGGTCATCCGTGCCAACAGCAGGTACAATATAATACGCCGAAACCGGAAAAAAAAAAAAGAATATGACCTACCGTCAAATTACTCGGGTCAAGACAAACGTGTACAACCAACGAAACCAATTCATGGATTCGAGCGAAACATTTCGAGAAGAAAATGTTAAAACCAAACGCGCAAACAATTTCATCCTTTCTAGTTATTCTTTAACAGTATGTTCGAGTAGAATATAACTTAATTTAAAGCGTATTACTATGCCTAGAATGTTGTTAGATAGAAATTGATATAAAAAACTGTTTAATTAAAAATAAATAAGAAGCTGAATTCAATAAATGGCAAAATAACCTGTTTTGGTGTAACATTCCCTCATTATTAGGCCTGCTTCTCTGAACGATTTTTCAGCTTGAGTAGACAGACTGCCGTGTAAAAATTTTAATACAGTACTTGCTAAAGCTTTAGCGTAAATGTAGCCTTCTGCTAAAACTTACAAATTCAGAAAGTCTTTAGATATACGAACATAACTCGGGACAGATAGTTGCGCAATATATCTAATTTTAAGACCTAGAGAACTAGGTATTAATAATTATTATTATTACACTATCAATTAAACTAAATTTCAGCAATAAACACCTGTTGAGGAATAAAATAAAAACCTAGCAAACATTTTTGAATTTGAGCCAAAAAATATAAAACCTATGTAAAGAAAAACAACACTGAAGCGTGAAGTGAAAGATGAACCTGAACGAGAAACAGCAATTCAGTAGAGAGAAAACCCGTGAAATTTCAAACAAAAATCTTAACTACCGTTATAATAAAAACTTCAAAAACCTACGAGAACATTCTCTAAAACATAAAAGAAATATTGTAGACCTGAAAACCTCAGATTAAAATTTAGAATCGTCAAAGACTATTAGAACCACAACAAAATTTGAATCTCAAATTAAAAAAAAAAAATGTAATACTTCAAAAAATTATTAAAGAAAAATCTAGAGGGTTTGAGAACCTCAATCTGCAAATTAAAGTGACAGGTGTTAAATTAAAAAAAAAATTATTATTCCTGTAAATATACTACTGTAATAGCAAAATTCATAAAATTGTAAATAAAGACGCTGAATTAAATTTTAATGAGGCTAAAAGTGGTTTCAAATTCATTTGATATACCGGTAAATTAATTTTTGCAAACAAATTGGCAGCCGCGCGAACATCTTCTTTTCATCAAAACATCCGCTTTTTAATTATGTGTCACGTTTTAACGGAATCAACGTTGACGTGAAATCAAATTTGCAGTTGAATCGCACCGTTGTCACGCTCTACTTATTCCTATGCCACTGGTCAAAAACTCTAGGTGGATGAAGAGTGGACAGCAACGAAGAAGAGCCGCAGCAGCAGCAGCAACAACAACAACAAAAAAAAAAAGTAACTCAAGTGTCCGAAACATTATCAAATTGCTGCTGACATAAAATAAGCTGTCATCTGCAACGACGTTACTCACGCTTCAGCGACTGCTAAAAAAGCACTACAGTACACGACACCGCAGCAAATGTCAGAGGAAAAAGTGTCCCCAAGCATTGCACTTCCGCCCGCAGCTCCAATCGCGTACATTCCCAATCAAAAAATATCGATTATACGCATTGGAAATATCGTAAATAATTCCACTTTTTAAATTTTATTTAGTTCAATTTTTTTTTAACTCTTTGAATCTTAAATGATAATTCAAATAAACAGACAGTCTGAGTCAGAACGAGCTAAAAAAAACAAATTAGCAAATTTACGTAATAGTAGTTGTCGACTGAAAATTGTTGTTGTGGAGATGATTTTCGAGTCCTCTATCGACTGATGCAACATTTATGAAACTGCGGCATCTAGCTTTTAGTTGATTCAACAAACAGTTCTTAAAACTTGAGTTTAAAAAATTCAAATTATTTTGCTATTCTATTTATAAGTAAACCGTCCGCACAATAATTTAGATGTTCGCTGCATTTATTTGTACCTTTTTGGTACCATATTTGAAAAAAAAACAAAGCAGCCTCAACATTTAAACCGTTTACCCAGTACTATTATAGAAACGGTAATTTATACGCAAATTTCACTCATTCGCGTGTTAATACGAGGGAAATAATTTAGCTTAAGTTGAAAAATAATGTTTTACAACGTTCTTTTTTGTCTAACAAAATTAACAAAAAATTATTTGCAAAAATATGACGAAATTTTAACTCACAAATTCAAGTTTCTCAATTAATTTTTGTCGATTTTGAATATTTTTAGATATTATAATGTTATAACCCGCAGAAATTGTTGTTCGTTTTTGGCAAAAATTTCTTATTTATGTAAAATTTACGTTCAAAGTTTCCTTGGCGTTAGTTGGGTATTATGGGTGCAAATTCTTTTTTTGTTTTTGTAAAATTTATTTATCTTTTATTTACGAAAAAAAAAAATTAAATGACAGTGAATATTGTTCTTATTTATCTTTTGTTTCCAGCATAATTTTATATTCAGTTTGCGCAAAAGTTTTTAAAGAACTGAATTCTCATATAAACAGAAGGTTTTATGTACTTAGCTGCTTATTATTGACAGAAAATTCACATAGCCTAATGTAGAATATGTATAAAAAATTAGTAGCCTACTTTAGATTTAAAATGCATTTTATTTATTGACGTTACTTAACATCTTTTAAAGACGGATTAAGATTAAAGCTTTTTGTATGTATGCCATTTTTTTAAGACACAAAAAAAAAAAGAAACCAAAAACAGATTTTCCAAAATATCGATATAACGAAAAACGACTAAGTTTCAAAAAGTTTTTCGGAATAATTTATGAAGACAACTTGATAAGAGACACGCTCTCTAAGGAAAAAAAAAGAGCACTCCCCGAGTGTCAAGACTGAGAAAAAAAATGAGGCAATTTCTAAATTAAAGTGGTACGTCGACGCCACTTGCAAAACAATAATAAAAAAAAAATCTTAAAGAAAAAGGGGAGAAAGTAGCAAGATAAATAAACCATGTTTTGTTTTAAATTTACTTTGATTTACTAAAGTGGACAATTGACCCAACTTTACATTTCTCTCTCTCTCGCGCACAAACGTTAAAACGTCAGAAGGGGGATGATTTAGTAGGTCGAGCTATTTTGACGTTGACATCTTATTCCATTATTTTTGCTCAATTTGTGTATAACGAACGCAAACCAAGAAGCTGATGAGTTCTAGTTTAGTCGGTTCGCTACGATGATTATACTAAACCAGAGAGAGGCCGAAGAGAGAAATAAACCAACGGCAAAAAGCTTATAAATTTTCAATGACAACTTACTTAACCAAATTAAATAGGAAAGAGATCGTCTGCTAAACCCCTCATCTAACGATTTAAGCTGATGAGTGACTGACATCAAAATCTTTTTGCCTGAAAAATTTATATTCTTTTCATCGAATACTAAAAGTGCGCTCTCTTATTGACTCTCTTTAGTAGACATACTCACGCGAAAAAAAACAAAAAAAAAAAAAGAAAGAAAGTTTTATAATTTAAGCGCGCGCTAATTAATTACACAAACACCAGACGAGGATTATTAGTCGCCCTAACGCATTAAAACGCAGAAAAGATTTCCATGTAATCAAACAATAATTTATTATTTTTACAGCAATGCGGATGTTCGCGTTTATTTTGGCTTTTAAAATTTACATAAGAAAACGCTCTTTCTTTTTATTCATTTATTTATAATTTCCTGAAATTAAATGTTTGAAATCAAAATATAACCTGGTTCGATTATCATAATAATAATAACAATGTTGTAAAAATCTTAAAAAAATATAATGAATAATTAACTAGAAAAATCTATAAAAAAAAGAAATAATTAGCACGATTGCATTAACGTTATAATAAAGTTGTTTGGCAAAGACAACGATAAATGAATATTTTAACAGATTATTGTAAACAGTAACTAGAAATGCGGATGTTACGATTCCCAGCGGTTGCTCTTTAAGCCTACATTCATTTTTGTAATAAAGTAAACAATCAAACTTTACCGCATTATTTTCATCTTCTTGGAACATTTTCTTTACTCCAATATTCCTCCCCCCCCCCCCTCTCTCTAGTTTACCAACTCGGGTAATTAAAATAATAAATTTACATTATTAAATTAAGTTATAAAATAATAATTTCACCAACCAATTCAAAACAATATCAATTATTACAAAGAATAACACGTTTATAATGAAATGGTGCCTAAAATAGTTCCTTATTTATAAAAAAAAAAAAAAATAGTTGTTATCAGGTAGACTACATGAATTTATAAAGTAGTTTTTCAAGTTTTGAGAAGAAAAAAAAAATCATTTTGCTTTATGGATTCAGGCAGAATGATTCCCTCATACACCAACAAGGTAAAAGTAATGAGGGGGGAAGAGGAGGGGGAAACCGGCATTTATTATGATAAAAAAAAATTGCTGAGTTTTAAGTAAAACAAAATATTTGAACAAAAATAAAATACGGTAATAAAAATAAAATGTTTTTTTTTTTCAAATTTCTGAAAAAAAAAAAAAAAACAATGAAAAAACAAATGACAGTAAAAATTCTTAAAAAAATGCTCGCTCTTCATTAGATATTCTTCACATGAACGAAAACGTTAATGCAGGGGACTAAAATACAGCTTAATTATTTTAATCAAAATATTTACTTTCATCTTAAATTTAATTAAATTAAATTCAATGAAATTTATTTTTAAAAAAAATAATAATAATTTTCGCTTTTGAAAAGTAGCCGAATGCGATAAACGCTTTCCGTAATTTGTAATTAAAAACCAAAAAAAAAAAAGTGCTAATAAATTAACAACTAAAAAAAAAATAAATAACCAGGTTCTTCTGCTAAATTAGAATGAAAAGGAAGTTGAATTAAAGCCGTGATTAATAATAATAATAAAAAAGAGAGCCGCGTTTGCAGGTAAAGGCTATTAAAATGTGTATATTAGCGTTTATTCCGTATTATATAGCTTTTGTGTATATATTTCGGCGAAGAAGAGTTGTACCGCATATAGGCCTAACGGGCATGGTAATTAATGGCCCGGCGAAAGAATGGAAAACTTTACGTACAAAACGATAAAGTTGTTAATTGTAGTTGTAAATTACGCGCAGGCGCATTAGCGTTTTGCCTTCTTAAAAAGATAATTGCGTTTATATTCCCCGTCTCAATAAGGCAACTTCCGTCGTCTTTTAATTATTTGATGGCTAGTTAAGCGTGAAAGTGTAGCCGAGAAAAAATAGTTAAAAATATCAATTAAAAGTACAGAGTATATAGTGAAATAAAAATCAAAGAGTCGCGCGCGTGAATTGAGTAGCACGCGCAGACAGGTGAGCAGAATCTAGAGAGAGAGAGAGAGAGAGTGGGTGGATGAACGGGGTGGGGTAGCTGAGCATGAAATTCAAATGTGCGGGCGCGTGGCGGTTCTTTCGCACGGAAAATTGAGTTGCACCATGTCATAGTCGAGATTTACATTGAATATGTTAGGCATTAACAAAATTGCAAATGGCGACTCAATTTCGTTTTTAATTTACTAGTACTAATCAACTTTTGATACGCATTGAAACGCGTAGCTATTCTCCAAAGTGACATTTTACGTATTTTTCACCGCCGGTATATTAAAAATCGATTTCAAAAAATATATTTAAGGAAAAATAATAAATATTGATTCTCGTTATTTAGGTAATAATTTATTTCCCAAAGACAGTTTTTTTTTTAGTTAATTCCGGGGTTATGGCGCCTCCAATTTGAAAAACCAGATTGCCGTTAATCTTTCAAGGGAAAATAATAAATGGACAATAAAGATAATAATTATTATTATTATTTCCATTTACGGCAACCGTAATAATAATTATAACAATACAACACTAATTATCGATAAAATAAATTGCAGTGGTCTCGTTGCCCGCCTACCACTGTTGAGTTAGTCGATTGATATCCACGGAAATACATGCGCAAGATACTATAACTTATCAGCAGGAAACAACACGTAAAAGTTTTTTTGGGGAAAGAAAGGTTTAATAGAACGGCGCCCCACCAGAAATAAACAATAAAAAGTTTTAAAAAAAAAAAAAATTTTCCCCAACCCGTAAATACTGAAATTCCTCACAAAAACATTACACTGCAACAGTAAAAATTCATTTAAAACGAATTTGAAACTGATTGGGAATTCATTCGTTGTTATCAATTGAGAGATTTGGCAAATATATTCCTTTAACCAATCATATTTTCCTTATGAAAACTAAAATGTACGCCCATAAACTGCAGTGGCTTACCTAAGGGGAAGAAGAGAAGCTAGATGCCATCAAAATGGGGAAACCAAAATTCTTAAAAGTCTCATTATTGTGCATAAAAAAAGAAAAATTTGTCACTTTTCCCATTTTGTCCATTATATGTCACCCAAAATTAGTCAAAATGTTAAATAAAAAAAATGGAGAGAGGGGCGCTATCAATAAAACTATAAAATCTACAGTATTTTTTCCGCATATCGTTGTAATGGAAATCAAACTTATTGCACTGAAAATTTCATTAAATAAATGGGTCAAAAAGTTTTTTTTTTTAATATATATTTTAATTAGAAATTTAAAATTAATTGACTCTACTGTAGTTTACTTTTCCAGAAATTAAAGCGCAGTATCACTCATAAGCCGCGGGTAATGAAAATATTTATATTTTAACAAACAAATTTTCAAAAACATAAACAAAAAATTTTTCCGTTGCTGCGCAAATTCACCTACAGTCATTTTTTCGAAGAGGAGAAGATACGAGTAAACATTTCGACGAGAGAAGCCAATCGTCGACCCTCTAGCAGCGACTACGGCGCGTAACCAGGTAACTGATTGTTTACGGGAAAAATTGTCTCGCGTTAATATTTTATCGCGACATCTGTGCTGTTGTTTTGTTTAGTGTAAACGCGGCTCTTGTTTATTTTTGGCAAGCTTTGATCGAAATAGACGCCCCTTCCGTGATGAGCTCAGCAGACCTTCAAATGTTACTCAAGAGCGACTTTGGCCTAATGGGAAGGAAGCCAACTAAAAGGTCTTTTACCGTCATCCGCGCACGCCTACTAGCAACAACAGCAACCGAAGCAACAGTTTGAAATATCGGTTCGTTCAAAATATTAAAAAAAAAAAATTCAAATTCAAAAAAGCAAAACTTAATTAATTTCTTCCACAAAAAAAAATTATACCGTAATAAAAATTAACGTTTGAAAAGTGAAGAAAACTCAAAAATGATTAAACTCGTTTAGAATAAAATAAATGATCTAATTAACACGACGACATTCTTATACGCTTTTAATTACAACCTTAAAGTCTTCAAACATTTTTTTTTTTAATTTATTTTTATTTTGTTTGGACCTACTAATTAATTCCGCTCAAAGTGAAGCCCTTTCCACTTAGTAAACAAGCAATAATTACTACTCCGTATTAAACTATGAGTGAAGTTGGGACGAAAAAGCAGACAAATTTTTTCAGAGCAAAACCATTAAAAATGCGTTTTTCCAACAAGGAAGCGAGCGTTTGATAGTGGTAGTCGTCATTCTGATTACCAAAAACGCCAAAATGAATCGACTCTCGCATTAAAACATATTTATACTGTAGTCTTCTTAATCATAAATTTAAGAATTACGGTATGAGAAATCCGTCTAAGGCTTGTCGCCCACTGCTGTATCGGAATCGAACGTTTCGTTATATTTAAATCAATGGATTTTCAACGAGAAGGTGCTCCCCAAGGAATCTATTTCGAATCTCAAAGACTATTTTGTCTGACCGCAAAAAAAACCCCCCACAACTTAAACATTTTTTAAAAGGCAGTTTTCGCTATAAGTTTTACGCTGCCCCATCTTTACCAACAAAACGATGAAATATCATACCGTATGGCGTTATACCGTTTCAATTTCACTACCGTAAACTTCATTATAAAAACGTTTGGCGATAATTAAAGTTTTCCGAACTTTTATTATTCCGAATCACGATTTGGCGTCTGGTACGAGTTGACCATCGTTTCTCTCCCGCTCGCGCAATTTTTTTTTTTCCCCCCGAAGTTTCGCTCGGTTAACTATCTTTTCCCAACCATAACCCCGGCTAATATCCTACTCGGTAGTTATGCAATCGATTACCGTAGGTGTTTGGCGACGAGAGAGTCGTAAAATCAGTCTTAGCTTTCGGTCTTTATTCCACGCCGCCTAACGTTCAAATTAACGTTCGTACTGGTTCGCATCGAATCTGCCGACATTTTGTGAACAGGCACCTGCATTATAGGAAGGAGCCGGAGAAAAAGTTCTATAAGACGATACCGTATGAGACCGAGCGGGATAATTCTAAGCGCAAACTACTTCAAAATTTTCTGATTAGGTTTTTTTTTTTTTTACAACTGTAAATCTTTTCATTGCACATTTTCACCGGCTTAAGGAAGTCGGAGATTTCCTCCTTCCTTCCCCACCCTAAATCCCTCCCCCCCCCACCTTCTTCCATCTTCTCGTCTACTTTCCGGTGCCTATTACGAATTCTCCAAAAGAAAAATGTGGAGCGCCAGATAAACTTCAAAGAGCGTTCGAAAAGATTTAAGAAAAGCTCTTAAAAATATAGCTAGCAATCACTTATATATGTACATAAATAGTTTATACTAATTAAAAATTAAAATTAACGGTATATCAAAATAAAGATTAGTCAATATAATTATTATTACTAAAAATAATAAATTACAAAAATGTTTTTTTTTCTTTAAATAATAATTTAATCATTTTTTTATGTTAATATGAATATTAATTTTACGCTGAAATGCTTTTCTATTTATTAAAATATAATTAGAATTTAAAATTATTCTTCCTGATGATAATTTGTGAAATACCGTTACTGTACTCAAAAAAAAAATATACCTAATTATAATATTCATTTCTCGAGAGTAGATTAAAATAAAAAATGTAATATTCAGAAAACTTTCCAAACGTCCATTTTCAAAATAGCGCAAAGAAAAAAATATATATAGGGCCTATGTAATCATAATCATAAAAAAATCATATTAACGTAAAAAGCTTCTGGATAATTTCGATCAACTAACTGTAAACATAATAAATCAAGAGTAAATCTCTCCGGTATGAAAATTTTATGTATTTAGGAAGTATACAAAATATTATTATTATTGTCTCTCCTCTTTCTCTCTCTCTCTCTCATCCACTCACTATCTCTTTCGTTCAACGAAAACAAAAATCCATAAAATTTTAATTTAAAAACTGTTTATTGGAATAGTTAAATGAAGTGCGAATATCGATTTCTTCGCCAACAACATCCCGTTTCCCACCAACAATGACGCAACAGTAGATCGACTTTGCCCATTTTTTTTTTATGGGATTTTAATGACAGACATTTCCCCTTTCACACACACACACTCTTTTCCTCTCCAAACTCTTCAATTAAAACCCATCGATAAGACTTAAAAAGAGAAAAAGAAAAAGCAAAACAAAAGGGATTATTAAAGGTATTAAGTAAGATGACAGTCGTCAAAGAATAGATGCCTACTTCTTAATTAAAGCTGGATTATACACCTAAGTGACAGCTTTTTTTTATTATCGTTATTATTGTTTTTTTAAAAACTAGGGTTTCAATCTACTCAAACTATGGCAAAAAATGTATAGAGAACGATACAAAAAAAATGAATGCATTTGATTCATGTGTAGTAATATTCATGAGACTAAATGAACATTTATTTGCTTAATTTAAAAAAAGAAAGAAGGAATTAAGAAGAAATGGGAGGAGAAGGGGGGGGAGGGGTGATAGGGAAAGAGAATATTTCTCGCTTTATAATAATAATTTTTAACGCAACTTCCAAAATAATTAACAAAATGCTGTAAGCCCCGCCCATTTACTTCACTCACCCACCCACCTACATAAGAACCTCGTTAGAATGGAAGGATTATTGTTGCCATCAGAATAATCCTAATACAATGATTTGCATCTCTCGAATAAACTCCAAACGTTAAATACGATAAATACGACCCGTTTAACGCAATTGATGACGTCAATGAAAAATCGACTCGTCTAACTTTTTTTCTTTTTTTCTTTTTTTTTAAAAAAAAATCGATTGATTAAAAATCCCTATTTAAAAGTTTACTACAACTTTTTTCATCCACCTAAAACCTCAAAAGTTGAAGCTTCTTTTCTCCCCCCTTTTTTTTTTCTTCTCTCGTTCTTTCTTCCCCAAAATAAATAAATAAATAAAACTCGATTAAATGTAAAAATTGAGAGGGAACGAAGGGGGGAGGTGGGAAAAAAGGAGAGAATTTTTTTTTTATTGAAAAGAACCGCTGCAATTCAAATTTGACGTCGCAACCTAGCGTTAAGTCGCATTCAGCGCAACGTGAATAAAAATATTTCCAACGTCAAATTGTAAAGAGAAACAGAGAGAGTGAGAGAAGAAATAGATGGAAAGAGTGAGTGGAAAAAAGGAATTCGTTTGAAGACGCTGAAGAAGAGCTAAAGATCAGATGACGTCAAATAGTAACTAGCATCCTGGCAACTAACAATCCGTATAATTGTATAGCAGCAAAACAGGTATCCATGACAACAGAATGGGGTAGCCTAATTGCAGATTGCATCCACCCGGAGCCTAATTTCCACATCATTTTCGATATACGAAACTGCTTAAAATTAAATGAAACTCTTCAAATTTCTTCAATAAAATTTCCAATAAAAGCGCTTAGAAAGAGGAAACAACCCGGAGAAAAGCATACAGCCATCCCTTGGATTTTAGGCGGAAGAGGGAGAGGGGGGGAGAAAAAATCGGATATTCGAGGAAGCTACTTGCAATTCAACGCCGTCAATATCAAATTAAACAAATTTTTGGCAGACGAATACACACTTCTTATACCCGAGTAATCAGAAACATGAATTTAATTGCGTTTCTTTAATATTGAGTTTTCGATTTCATTTACCACGAATTGTCAGAAAGACAAATTCTCAAAGTTTTATGGTCATATTAAAATAACGTAAAAATAAATGCATGTGCAGTACTATATTAGATATTTCTAATGTAAATTTAAATAAAAATAAAAAATAATTGAATAAAATTGTTTCTTTTCGCCAACGTTCAACTCTACTCAATCCTTCAGAGATCAGGAAGTGTGGTGGACGGTAGGTTATATTTTTTAAAATTTCCAGGTACTAAATTTCTTAAATTTTAAAATGTTATAAAAAGAAATTAAAAAAATAGCTTTTAGATGACCGTGTCCAGCTAAAACTTTGGAAACCGAGAGAGAATACAATTCAATAAAATTAAAAAGCGCTAGTTGGAAGGAGGAAAAAGCGGAAGTTGTTTTCGGTTATGACTATGATGGTTGGCAATCAGGATTTATACTCGGAGTCCAGTGGTGCCGGGTGCAACAAAAAAAAAAAAAATGTGGCGGGATGAGGAGAGTGAAAAAGTCGGGGTGAGAAGTGGTTTTACGAGCGCCTAAGGGTTCGACGAAGCGTGTGAGCGAATCAGGCGATCAAATACTTTTTTAACTCCGTTTTTATGCGTGTTAGATGAAATCAAATGTTGCAAATAATATCAAGGCTGATTGATGACGTTAACTCGCCTAACAAATAAAATTCCCTACCGTAGCAAACGCTTTCAATTTTTTTTTTTTTTTTTTTTATCTTATTCTTTCGCACTCCTTTTATTATTTCTTTTTTTTTTTTTCATTTCCAAACGCCGTTGTTGCTTATGTCTTATTTTCATTTCCTCTCTATCATCGCCCTAACATTTACACGCTCGTTGTGCTAGAAAAATGGCTCGGAATAATAATTTCCCGCAGACAATGCACAACTCGCGCGAGATACTTATCAATAAAAGCACACACACCAACAAAAACAAATACGTACTAACAAAAAAAAAAAATTGATATAATAAAAGCAAATGCAAGTCATGACACGACGTTTAAGATCATAATTAATTGCATCCACACGTCACCATTACAAATTACTCTCAACTCAATTATAAACGTTGTGAGAGATAAATAAATAAAAAAAAAAAATAACCAATCAAATTTAACGCGAAATTGTGTTTTCATAATATTGAAAATTAGTTATTAAATAATTTTTATTATTTATTAAATAAAATATATTGTACGCAAAGAGTCAAAGAACTCGACGATTAATTAAAATAAATAAATTATTACTTTTATCATCAAATTTGACATTTCTTTTTATGAATATTTTAAGTGAGTAAACAGCACTATTTTAACATTAAATACCGGCATAGAGCAACGTGAGACGAACTTTTGAGATTCAAGATATTAAAATTGATTAGTTAATTTTATTATAAATTGCAAAAGTAACTTCGTTTTTTTTTTTTTTTGTTTTTTGCTTAAAACTTTTAACCTTAAAAATAATATGCGATTACAAATTGTTTACAGAATTTTTAAGTTTAAAAATAAAAATTTTAAAATATTTTGTGAAATTGATCCATAATATTACCTCGGATTTCTTTAATAACAACACGAAAAAAAACAATATTTTTTTGAAAAACAAATTAATTATACAAACTTGATAGAAAACTTTAAAATCAATAATTATTTGCACATTTTAAATTCCATCTCTTAATAAATTTCTCTTAGCAACCAAAATAATTGCAGATCTTAATTTATTTCTAACTTTTAGAATTAAAAAAAAATTAATTTGAAGTAAAACTCAAAAAAAAAAAAAAAAATGATCATTCCAGGATCAATTAGCAAAAAAAAACGCGTACTTGGTCATGGCAACTGCTTTTAATCATAAGAGGACTCGTTTTACGCACCTTTATCCTAATAGCCATCCTAACGAGTGAGAGAAAACGAAAGGGGAAGAAAAAAAAATAAGAACGAAAAAAATATTTAAATTTGATATCAGTGAAGAGATGTTCGTCTCGTCCTCCTGATCTTTCAATAATAATAAAATGTTGAGGGAGGGAGGGGGGTATAAAAAATGAAATAGATCGCACACAGTGCAGACGAAAATCGATTTGCGAACGAAAGATAGGCCTATCTCCTACGTCTGTATATCTTGTTCAATAGCTAACAGAATTTGTGTTTACTTACTTTTTACTTTGACGACGGAAAAAGCAATGAATGAAAGCTTCATCTTAAAGGTAAGTGCTACCGGAAGCATTGTACTAGTTGCGTCTATGGTGGCGATTGTATTTAGGGCCGAACGAGTGAAGAAGGAAGAGGAGGAGCGAGAGAGACACAGCAGCGTTTGACTTTCATTCCCCGCGCCGTCTTCTATTACTTGGGGAACGGTGTTCTTTCAAAAGTTGAACAAGTTCAAATGAAACCGAGCGAAAGTGGGTGGTGGCGAAAGGAGAAAGAACGGGGTGTTGGGCCTACGTCTATCTTGAGGTTTTTGTAGCAAATTCTATTTAATTGAAACGGCTCAGAGAAAAGCATAAAAATGGTAAGAAAAGCTTTCTTCGGTTTTCTTTTTCTTCATTGCGCCATCTATTTTTTTTTCTTCCTTTTTTTTTTCTCTCTCTTCTCTCTATCCACTTCTTTTGTTGAATGTGAATAGGTCTAATGTTATATTATAGTATAAAAAAAAAAGTTTGAAAAAAAGAAAAAAAAAATTACGCCTATATACAGTACGGTATAAGAAAAATTGAAAATTGGAAGCAAACGACTACACCTGCCGGTACCTGTATCGTTTCAAATAGCAACACATGGCTGAACAGAACGATGCTCACAGAGAAAGAGAGCAAAAAAAAAAAAAAAACTCACCGATTTTATTTATTTTTTTCTCCTTTCTTTCTTATTCTTTCAATACATGCGTTTCAAAAGTTTAAATAATACACACTACCTATACATTTTGTATTCTCCACAATATACAAAAATGTTAGGTATTTTGTTGAACTAAATGTTAATCAATAGAGTGACGTATTAAGGTACAGTTAATAGAATGAATGATAAGTTTTTCCATCTTCAATCGAAGAAAAAGTATGCTCTCATGAGCAAACAATTTTACTGGAAATCTTTTCAAATTAATTTATGCGTGGTTTTACAATAAAATCGTCGTGTAACGCATTTCTGTGAGAACGGCGCATGTTTAGGCGGTAGGGCTACTAGTTTTCTTGGCGCATAAGAGAATTTGCGGTTAAGCTCTTTTGCTCGAGCTATTATGACGTAAAAATATAAAATTTTTATAAACAATTAAAAAATTAAATTAATTATTGTTCCTAAAGCTGTAATGACGTCATAAACAAGAATTTTTATTAAAAAAACAGAAACATAATTCTCCCCCCCCCCCCCCACCCATAATTTTATTAACTTATGTCGAATATAAGAAATGGAAGGAAATAAGCATAAGAAGGAGGAAAAAAGTTTAACCGCAATTCAACTATTTAATAAAGTATTTTTTTTAAAAAAAAATATTGATAGTTTAAAATTGATTTGCGTGAAAATTCATGTATATTATATTGTAAGAAAAATTTCGTATTACTGAATAAATGAGGCTTAAAAGTTACTGTTTTCTATGCCAGTGCTTTTCAACCTTTTTTCTATCGGAAATTAAATACTCCGTAACTTGTTAAACTCAAATGTTGAATATTTTACTATTACTGTATATGTAAGTTATACTGTACAAAAAAAAAATAATACTAAAAAAATTACGCAATTTTTCTAGAAAAAAATAATGTAAACAAACGTTTTAATTTTTAATAATAAGGCCCACTATTCGCCGTACCCTTGTTACGTGAATGCCAGTGTACCGCGTCCCATTGGTTAAGAAGCAACGTTCTATTCTACGACTCTATTATTGAATTTGAATGTGAACGAAACTTTCTTTTGTAAATAAACTTAAAAGACATTTTAAAAACATGATTACTAAAACATTAGTTAACCTGCTTGTTATTTCTTTTTAAATGAACTAGAATTGAATATCATATTCCAGCGCACATACGGTATCCCCATTTAAAACAATTTCTTTTCGGATTTCTAAATAAAGCGTCCCAAGAGAAATAAAAATGAAAAATTTGCCAGTCATCGCATCGAATCTCATTCCGACCGATGGCTTCCACTTCAATATACACTAATCGCAGTTCTATGTAATCAAGCGGAAAATTAAATGGAATAAATGAAGCACATTACAAACAACATTTGGCAATTTTTCTTCTACTCCATTGTAAGAAAACTTCAACAAAACATATTTTCGAAGATTTTTTCGTTTTTATTTGAAAGAAAAAAAAAATACTTAAAATATATGAATAATACGTTTTCGATTAAACTTTTACTGCGACTTACATACATTCAAATCGTCCATCAGCGTGTTCTAACTTTACTGTATATAATAGAATTTCCAATAGATAAAAAATGTGCGTTAAATTATGCAAATCATAAAATTAATGATAAATATATTATATGGTACCGCCTAATACGACTTTTAGCGCTTTTATATACTTTTAATTAACGCGACAAAGCATTATACTGTACAGTATTATAAAAAAAACCTATTTGTGCTAAATTATAGTTCATTAAAAAAAATTTTTATATACCGCGCGACAAAGCATTATACTGTATTATAAAAAAAATCCTATTTGTGCTAAAATATAGTTCATTAAAAAATTTTTTTATATACCGTAACTGTATATACTGTATATTTTTAAAATGTTAAATTAATTAATTTGTGTAAAATAATATACATGTAATGCATTTAAGAAAAAAAAATTAACATAAAGTATCTTTCTGGATTTCTAAACATTTAATGTTTAAAATTATTTTAAAAAAATGTTCTATTTTTGTAGCTTGAAAGCATATCAGTTTAAAACAAACTTACAGAAATTTTCAAAAAGTTAATTTTTGAAAATTAAATAGAAAAAAAATATATATGTACTGTACTGTAGTGCAAAATTATTTTTTAGCGTTACCAGGTACTTCAGCTTTAATTCGGTTTCATTGCATTTTATTTACAATATTAGAAAATAATATTTTTAAGTACTGTACTGTCCTATACTGTCAAATATGGCTGTATATCTCAAAAAAAAAACCAACAAAAAAAAAATGATCAATGCGCTCTGCATACATATTATTCCCGAAAAACGGTCACAAAGTAAGAAAACTTAAAATAAGTTTGGCATCTTAAAGAGATTGTAAATGCGCATCAATTCAAACAAGCGGCATACAAATCCAGAACGCCAAATAATACACAAGAGATAGAAAGGAAAAAATGTAATATAACTTCCAGCATGAAAACAGCCCCGCGTCTTCAATCGGGATTTCACCTACCCACAGGTAGTCAAGTCTACTTGCGAGCAAATTCCTCATTCTAAAACACCCAACGTTAGCCTACCTCAATCGCGACTACATATTTTCGAATTAAGACAATTTAATTTAGTGCTTTCTATTCGGTCTTTAGGGCTCTCCGAGCTCTCCCGTAATAAACATAAACGACGCCGTCGCATCAATATATCAGCATTAAGATATTCGCCTATTTTGAATTAATGTATCCGAATTAAATATTTAAACCATTTTAGCATGCTTTAAATGCACTCGCCAACCTTCATTAAATATTAAAAAACGGTATTACTGGTTGTGATACTCTCACTCTCCATTCCCTCCCTCCCTACACCCCCTTCTTTTTCTTTAGGGTTTAGAACTTTAGATTTGCTTTTGTTCTCGTTTCTTAATGCGTAGAAATCGAATTAAATGCGAGTTGTTGTTCAAAAGCATAATGCGACTTCAAAAAACAATGAACGCGAAAAAGAAAAAAAAAATTTCTAACAAATTGCGTTACAATAAGACTAAAAACAGAGGATTTAACGATTTTTTAACGAACGTTTCATTGAATCTTAATAAAATAAATAAGAAAAAAAAAAAAAAAAAAAGATCTGATCAAACACGAAAAATTGGTTTTTGAGTCGGCTAATTGAGCATTGAACAATGTAAAAAAAAAGTGTGCCTAAAAAGATTCTTCGGGGTAAAACAATCCCCTAATAGTTCGAACATAAAACGAGGTTTATTTGGTTCAATTTATTTTCTGAGATTTTTTTTTTAATACTGAATTAAGTAAATACAAAAACTCAATTTTATAATGCTGACAATACTGTTATAAACTTATAATTATCATTGCCATAAAGTACGATTAAAAGTTGAAATTAAAATTTATTTGGTAAAATCAAATAAATTTAAAAAAAAACGGCAAAAATTCAGAAAATAATTTTGATCTTTTTTTTTTTAAAGAAAAAATTGGTTATTAAAATTGTTTAATTCTTCTGAGAAATCTTTCTTCTTCTAAGTTAAAATCTACAGTATGTCCATAAAATAGCCGATAAAAACAGTATAGTAACGTCAATGTTTTAAAAGTAAAAACCAACTTTATTGTAATTTCGATACTAATTCATGTACATTTTAATAATAATTATTCTTTAATAATTTTAAAGTACAGTAAAATATTTCGTTAAGCCCACATCTTTTATTGCACGTTAGATTTTATCCTTGAACGACTCATTCCAGACACCTTTCCCTTCTACATTATTGTACAGATTAAACTCGTAATGCAATCAATAACTTTTACAAAAACGTGAGAGAAAAAAAAAATTATTTTCTAACACTCGACGTTGTCTAAACCTCTCGAAAAGTCTTTCAAAATCCGTTTAGTTATTAATAAAAGTGCTAAAACGCATTAAACAGCATTTTCACTGCTTGGAAATGAAATCGGATTCACGACAACAACATAACAAACTCGGTAACGTCAAAGAAAAAATAAATATATTTAATCGTTCAAAAATGTTGTTAAGTCACGTCTTCCGGACTTCTCGCCTCTCTTCCTCCTCCTCCTCACTCTTCTTCTTCACTCCTCTCACTCTCTAATTTGCCGCTGATAGATTAAATACCGCGCTCAGACACTAAATTCGATTACCGTCGCCATTCAGCGGGGAATTAAGAAAATTTGGCATACGGCGCTCGACAAATACCCTTTTTGACGATTATGACAGACACGTTTAGGTATACAATCAGAATGCATCCTAATAATCAACCACCTACCACCACCCATTAGCAATTGCAGGAGGACGAGAATTGCGTGGTTTCGAGAGATAGCGACTCAACTGTCACTAATTCTGAAAAGCCATCGGAGACATTTCAAAAATAAGAAAAAAAAAAAAAAAAAAAAAAGAAAAAATGTTCGCTCTTCCTTTAAAAAGGAAGTTGTCTCCGAGGATTTTAAGAAGCCTCACACGTAACGTCGGGCGAGCGCTACGTAATTACAGTCTTAAACTATTTTACACAACGTTAAGTAGCGAATTCATCAAGTTCAACTCGAAACACATCCGCTGTTAGATGGGTGGTGGTTGAAAGGAAGGATGGAGAAGAAGATGTGACACAACAGAAGATACCTAAAACAACTAAATCAATCGATATTTTTCTTCGTATAATCGTGCGCAACCTCGATTTTACCTTTTCCCCCACTTTTTCGCGATTTATTTTGTAAACAATGGTGGCAAATTTTCGAAAATCTTATGAGAACTTAATTCCAAAATTTAACATTTCTTAAACTTTTAAGAACATTTTCTTAAATAGATTGCATTCTACAGAATATGCAATAAAAAAATTTACAGCAATATGATAATAATTATTTAATCCAATTTTAAATTTAAATCAAATATTTTCAATATTAATTGTTTTATTTAAGCAGATTTTTTTTTTTTTTTTCAAAAAATATTCAAAAATTTTAAGTATAAGTATTTTTATTATTAAATATGGTACTGTATTTGTATCGATGAATTGGCGCTTGTAAATCGAGGTTTTACCGAGCAGTTTTAGTTTATTGCGAAATGAAGGCTGCTTCGTTATGCGGCGAAAAGAGAGCGAGAGAAGTTGTAGCGTACTATCCCTAATAAGAAATTTAATTAACAGCAATTTAATTGCAAATGCTTATCAGGCAGTAGCCAAACTTTTGCTTATTCCAATTTTATCTCGCGCAATTATTTGTGTATTGGAAAACTGTTGTTTACTAACGTCACCCACTTCTCGCTCAATACCCATTAAATTTCAATTAAAATTCAAAGAAAAAAAAATTCAATACACACTGTAATTATAATTTTTTTTAATTAAATACAATCCATAATAATTAAAAATATCCATTAATTCAAATGTTAAAATTTGTGGAAAAAAATCCCAAAAACGTTTTAGCCGAAAAATAGAACGATTTTATTAACAATTAGTTCCAAGTACCGGTAGGCGTAAATTAATATTTTATAACCGATGAAAACCATAAAAAAAAAATATTTTTAAAATTAGTTAAAAATATAACTGATAACTTTTTCCGTTAAAAATAAATTATTCTGTTTAAAGAAAAACAACTTAATTGCCTTTTCATTAATATCTACATAATCAATAAAATTTTAAAAAAAAAAAACAATTTTGAAATACAATAATGCTGTTTGCGTTGCCTCATTAAAAATTTTTTTTTTTTATTAAATAATGGAATATTTATGTACCAAAATACGCGTTTTCTACTTATAAGCTACAGCACTTGGGATGTAATAAAAAAAGTCAGTCAAAGTTTTTTCTTTCTTGATTTTTTTTTTTTTTTTTTTTTCAGATTAAAAATGTGCATTCATATCCGACAACAAAAAAATATATATATTATAATTGTTAATTATAAATCGAGATTAAATTTAGCGTATAAAAAATACAAACAATTTGGAAGAAATTAAATATTCGTGTAACGCAGAAAAAAAAAATCTTAAATAAATACGTGTAGAGTGAAGGAAGGAAAGAAAAGGAGGGGGGGAAAAAAGATATTAGAATTTTAATAAGGTGTTTTTCCTCTACCATCTCCAAAATCGTGTTTATCTAAGCGGGAAAAACGAAGCTATTGCCGCACACTGATAACTCCACAACACCGAAGAAAAAACACGGCATTTATTTGCTTACAAATTTGCGATGATGAATTAAACGAGCGAGAGAGAGAAAGAGAAAAAAAAAGTAAATTATACCCAACGGAGTTAAGATTAAAATCATCGATCGAAATTTAATCAATTCGCTAAAAACTCCCACGCAAATATGTACTGCGCATTCCAAAATATCATTTATTACGCACGTTCCAATTAGAAATTAGGCAAGAGAGGAAGAAGATAAAAAAAATAAATAATCTCAAAACCGCAAACGAATTAAATCTTTTTATTTCGTCGCCATTAATAATTCGAATAGAAATTTCAATTGGTCATTTAAAAACAAATAAATAAACAATACAAAGATTGCGTGATTTATTCGTCAAGAAAAAAACAAAATAGTAAAATTGAAAAATACCCAATAACAAAATATTACATCGCTGTAAAAATCGCTTTATCAACGATACCTAATTATACTTGAATCGTCATAACAAATATACCGTACTTCGATAAAAAACAATAAAATTTAGATGTAATAAAAATAATGTAAACCTACGTGAAAATTCTATAGAGTATCCAAAAAACCGTAAGTTTGTGCAACCGATTTTTGATTTTCAAAACAAAATTTGAAACAATTAAATGAAACCGGTTTTTGATTTTTAAAACAAAATTTGAAACAATTAAATGAAACCGGTTTTTGCTTTTCAAAACAAAATTTGAAACAATTGAATGAAACCGGTTTTTGATTTTCAAAACAAATTTTGAAACAATTGAATAAAACCGGTTTTGATGTGTCGATTTCGGTTTTCTTAAAATACAACCTTACACCGGTGGATTCTATGGAAAACTCTAATACATGTACTGCATTTTCAACCGGAACCACAAAAAAATTTAGGTTCCACAAATTTCTTTCGTAACCGGTACTGTATAACGTCGTAATGGCATTTCACTGTACAGTACATAAAAACTCATAAACTTTCTTCAAAAAATTCTTTTCTACTAAGAATTTCGTTTTATCGACGTTTTAGTGTTCGCAGCAAAATGAAAGAAAAAAAAATTACCAAAGTTTGATGTAATTCCCGGCTAAAAACATTTCCGCAATTTTCTTTCCCCACAAATAAAGAGCACGTGATGTGCGTGCGCGAGCGCTTTGTATCGCTGACCAACGCCGGGTGGTAATCGATTCCCCACCCCCTCAAACCAGCAAAGTAAATTAAGGTGTCGAGGTGTAATTAGAAGTAAGTTTCCCCATCCAAATCCAGTGTATTAAAAGCCCCCAAAAACGGAATTGATGAGGAGCGATCCGAGTGTTGCATCCTGATCGGTCGGTGTGAAGTGGACAATGCTATGACCATTCAAGCATTCCACAGGGTCCAATCGACGGCAGTTTCTACAGCAAAGAATGGGCGATGAAAGCGGAATTTGGACTCAACTCGCTGACATTTATCACTCCACTCCAACGATAGCTTTGATTAAGTGCGTCACCGAGATGATTCCGGAACCCTCCCTCGCCCAATTTTATTGCCGCCAACCTGTAATTTAGATGAGACCCCCGCCATGATAAAACTATCGCGTAAATAAAGACCGAGAGCAATTACAAAATTTCTCACCGACACCCAAAACTAAGTCTATCAAAAGGTCGCGCATCTTCGTTGAAAATGATGTAAAAAAAAAACACCGTAGTTTAAACTCGAGATAAGAATTTGAATGATCCTTTGATATTCTAATCTTAACTACAATAAAATATGAAATTATTTAAATGAGTTCTTAAACTTATTAAGCTTCTATTAACGCGAGTGATTAAATCTTACGCATTTCCACTACAGTATATTAAACTCGATTATGCGCTTTTAAAAAATTCCCTATAGTAAAATCTTGAAAAAATCATTTGGTAAGAAGTTTAATTAAGGAATTATTTAATATCGGAGTAATGTTTATTAAACTCTAATAAATCGTTTTCGAATTTTTAAATTCTATTAATAATTTTTACCACGGTAATTGAATACCGGTAATAGAAAAGTTTACAAATCGATTTAGAATCTTATAGACATCATTTTCAGGGCAGGGTCTAGATTATTTTGCGCCCTAAGCAAGGACAAAAATTGCGTTCCATCCCATTCACCATTAATTATTATTTTTGGCTAAAATATTATCAGTGACGCAACAAAGATCTCATTGGAAAGAGAGGAGGAGAGAGAAAAAAACAGCAAAAGTTTGAATTACATGTATTTCATGGTTCAAGAAAACATTGCAAGACCCTTAATAAGTCACCATATAAAGTTAATGGCATTCGTAATTAATGTAATAAAAAAAAAGCAGAGCCTGCGAGGCGTTAAATTTATTAATTTTTTTTAAAAAAATAGCAACTTTTCTATGAGGTTTACAGCAGACTTTGTGTGCCCTTCTGAGGTAAGCAACAGCCTATTTCGCTTTAATGGTAGAAGCGGCCCTACAAGTAGATTGCCTTAGAAGTACATTAATTTTAGAATTTCTTAAAAAGTAAATTTAAATTATTTAAAAAAATCATTTCCAAACATCAGTTTTAGAAAAATAAAAAAATCATTTGGATTCGTTTAGAATAGCTTTATAATATTTCAAGAATCATTTTTTAAATCAAATAGAAAAAAGAAAATACATTCGGACGTAAAACCAGCGGCTAATTAATGCGATAGACATATAGACTTAGCCTCACTTGGGTTGAATAATAAAAAGCTGTAAACGTGCGGTGTTTGAAGGTGTGTTTTGGCTTTCGTTCACACGCTCAACATCGAGATTAGTATAAATTAAAGATTTTGCGACCCACCTGTGAAAATGGTTTATAAAGCACGCTACGATTTTACTGTAACGCGGAATAATGTCGTCTATTTGAATTTCTAAATGTAAAAATAGATTTTCACGTAGTAAAAGGTTGTTACTGAGAATCTGAAAGTTATTGCTTCGACATAATATTCCGTAGGTTGGTAACTAAGTTACAGTACCACTAGCTACCTAGGAATTTCATTTCCCGCGCAATCTTTCAAGTTGGAATACCTAGGTCTCGCCACCCACCTTCACCTCACCTCTCTCATTTCGGCTCAGGCAAAAATGTCGAAGAATGAATGATATCTTTAAAAGTTGACATCCTTCAACTGATTTCAATCCGACCGAGTAATAATCTAAACATAAAGCGAGGAGAGTCGGAGCATGCGTAGTAGTCGTAGACCTTGTGCACACAAAATAATAAAATTCTGAGACGAGCATACAAATTGAGGAAGGCAAGCGGAAAATGAGATTCAGTAGTGTCGGTGGAACTGGGTGGTATGGAATAAGGTAGAGTCAGCGGGAAGGCGTAGGTGGGAAGAGGCAAAAGTCAACCAGAAATAAATATGCAACAAGAAAAAAAAAATAGAGAGTCAAAGTTCACCTCAAATACTTGCCATATATCGTTTCGATCGATATTTCGTATTCAAATCAATAAATAAAATATTTCAGCGTAAATACCGAAAAAAAAAAAAAAAAAAGAAATTGCGGGTTAACTTAATTTTAAAGATCAAACGTAAACTAGATGTTATATCAATTTCCATAAAACTTTCAAGCTCGATTTACACCATTAACATAAAATTCAACATCGAAAAAAGTTCCCAAAAATTTAAAAATCCGTCGTTTTAATACAACCGAAAAAGTTAAGCATTCGCTAAAAATCGTCACATTTGATTACCGGCAGCAAACACTTCGTATCAAAATCGGTTTTTTTTTAAAAATGTAAAAAAATAAAAAAAAAAAAAAAAAAGTACGGGGTTTTCAATTCAAATCAAAATTTCAAAGTGAATTAATCTCTCTCCTTTTAGAATAATAATAATAAAAAAAAATGTCTTTTCCCTTAGGTAAACCTAATGTCACTGTCATCGTCACTACACAATTTCAATCTACAAAAACTTTCCTTTTCACTCTCTCAACATTCATTTTCTCGAAGGAAGAAAAAAAAAATTTTCTTCTTCTCCCACCCGAAAATAAGTAGCTGGTGAATACGTGTGTTCAAAAAATGAACATAGTCCTCTCTTCGGGGATTTCAAATTCAACGGCCACGAAAATTACATGTACTTTTAGTCGCGTATGAGGTTTCGTCCACCCCATCAACCAAAGCTATTACCCGGCCCATCGCCTCTATCTCTCCCCCCACCACGACCCCATAGCCACACCCTCTCCACACTACGCCTGCATGCACTCACACATCTCCACAATTTGCTTCAATCAAATCGAGCGTCTGCTGCTTCAACCCTTTTCATGTACGCGGAAGATGATGATGAGGAAACCTTTATAAAGTTATTTCGACCCCCCCATTTTCATCTCCACCTACTCGCTCATTCACCACACAATCATAATAATTCCACGCCTCGCGTATAAGGTCGACTCACACGTTCCAACAACAAATAACATTAAATAAAAAAAAATAAAAAAGTAAAAAAAAAATGTTCCATTTCCCATATAAAAAAAAGTAGACTATAATTCCCCTGACGTCCAATCATCAATCAAGTTTGAACGTATCCCTTATTTCTCTCTCTCTCTCGCACTCACTTTCCCTGTGAAAAGCCGGTGCAAAATCTCTCCAATTACTTCTTTCTATCCATCCGATCCACGCATCTCGGAGATTCGTTCGTCGATAGGAGAGCCGAAAGGCTTCCATTTGATATATTTCAGAAACATAAAGTGGGTGGGGAGGAGAAGTGGAGTGGTCAACCCTCCCCTCCCAATGTCGCAGGCCATTTTGATCACCTGGAAATGACGTCTACATTTTCATATCAAAATCGATGCGCGCAATAGCCGTGGACGTGTACAACCCATTTTTAGGATAGGGCGAGAAGAAGAAGTAGAAAAAAAATGCGTATAGAATTCGACGATCGTCGGAGCGATGGAACGAGAACACGTGCATGAATGAAGAAGCCATCGATGGATACATATTTCCACTGACATCAACCTCATACACGTATTAGTCGATAACATTTTCTGATTATATTTGTATCGATTCAATATTAGGAGAAGGAGAAGATATTTTTAACTCTTCAACGAAGAAAAAATAAATAAATAAAAAGAGCAAATAAATAGAACGTTAATCAACTGTGAACGCATTTTTAAAAAAAAAACGAAATTACAAATTTTTTAATGGGAAGACATTGAACTTTTAAGACTCGCTATCAGAAGAAGAAGAAAAAGAAGAAAAAGCAATTTCAAAGATTCAGATATCAAATAATAGAACAACAACGAAGTAAAATGTCATAACGTATTTATTTTTCGTTATATCAAAATTCTTGTTTTAATATTGATATGGTTAAGAATGCTGATGTAGGTACACGTACAGTATGAACCAAAAAATAATAACCCGGTTTCAACTTTCTACTTTACTTAACGACCAAAAATTGTATTAAAATTCAAATTAAATTATACTAACCCAGATAAATGACGATCAAATCGGTGAAATAATGACATATCGTTGAATTAAATCTCTTTAACTTTTATAATTAAAACCAAATTGGGAAAGACATGCTTCATTTCAATGTCATGAAATTGCTAAAATAATCCAAAGAAGCGAGAAAAAAAAACTACAATAAAATTTGAGAAAATACTCTCAAATTTCATCAAATAAATTTGAAAATTATCAATATTTATAATTATGTTTTCCCCAAAATTCGATAGAAGCCGATCTAAATTACAAAAACAAATTTGATAATTTCGACAAAATAAATTGTTTTTGCGCAGAAACTTGATATAAATCTAACCGTAAAATAAAATGCATTTTAAACCTACGACAAAAAATAACGCAAAATTTCCCCCCCCCCCCCTCTCTTCTATCTAAAACGCTTAACTTACATCCTACCTATTTTTCAGAAATCGTGTATACAGAGTACGAGTATATCTAAAAGTCTATTAATAGCGCCTAGCTGTAGATAGTGAATAACAAATGATAGGAGAATTGACCGCAGCGGGTGAATCCGTGCAGAGTTAGTGGTCAAAATTTATTAAAATGATGCTCGGTATATATAAACTATGAGAAATCGAGTGCGTGAGATGGCAATATACGCCAGAGAGATATAAAGCTTGTGGGGTGAGTTTATGTGCGATGGATAGTGGAAGGAATAGAAAGGAGGCATTATATCACCTCCGAAATAACTCTGAAAGAATACCAAAAAAAAAAAAAAAAAAAAGCTGCGAGAAGATAGTGTGGGTCATCGGTCAAATTCTCTTATTGTAAGAAGAGACGTGGCCTGCGGGTGCGCGGGAGTGCTACTCACGCGCAAGGATTAAGCACGCGCGTAGGGGGATAAAGAAAAAAAAGTGGAGGGGATAAAAAAAAAAAAAAAAGAGCCCGGAGTTGAAATCGAAAAGGAAGGTTATTTTTATCTACGCGCCAATAAGAAAGAGGATCCAAAGCAACGCGTTTTACATTTCATCCCATTTATTCGAAACGATATTAAATGCGTGGAAATTGCTACATGCACCCGCACGCGCGTCATCGAACGCAAAGAAAATGCATGGGGCTAAAGCGTATGAGAGGACGTGCGAACGATGGATAAACGCTCGAGAGATTGAGATAGGGTACGATTGCGAAGAGTGGAAGATGATATGATGGAAAGTAGAGGGTGGAAATCACGTTTGGAAGTGGATTTTCATCTTCTCTCATTATCCCTCCCCCCCCCTCTCTACCCCCTACGCACTCTTTCACTAATAATAGGAGATAATGAAGTGCTTTCACTACCGACACTAATGTATACGTTGCAATTGCGCGTGTTTTATTCCTAGTTTTAATGTTCAATATTAAACGATTAATTTTTTTTTTTTTTGAGAAAGCGAGATGAGTGGAAACGTGCACGCTCTCAATTACACTCGTCTTTTCAAAACATTTAGAAATAATATTGAAATTCTGCGATCGAAAACAGTGCTAATTATTTATATGCGCGGTTTAATTTAATTGGTAAATAAATAAAATTTTGAAGAAATGGATAAAAGAAATTGTTAAAAAAAAAAAAAAAAAATATGCCCACAAATTAATAGAATTAATGAGAAAAAAAAAATAATTCAATTTATTTATTGCAGTACACTGTACTGCAATTTCGAATTCTTTAAAAAAAAAAAATTTCAAATATTAGCTATTAAAAAGTCAAATAACTTAGAGTTTTAAAATTCATAAATAAACAAAAAATAATTAAATGCATCCGTGAAAAATCCAGGAAACAATCATTAATTATCATCGATAAAAATTATAGACAATTTCAAAATTCAACAGAACTCGGATAATAAATACTGTAAATAGGTAAACTTTATAACCACCAAAGGAATCACCCTGAAATGGAATTTCTACGAAAATCTACTGTACATTTCCTTCAAAATAATTTCGATACGATACAATTTCGTAACTATAGAATATTATCTTCAAAGCTACACAAAATTATTGTTTTCTCCTGGCGCCGGGTTTTCTAGGCGAGTTTTCAACGTGAAAATCTTGCTGAACTGACATTCAGCAGCATTTTAACTCTTACAATTCTTGGGGCAAGACACATTGTACAGCCATATATTATGTCACGAGCAATGTCAAGCTGAATTAACAGCTATCTGATCGAGCTGAAAACAACCAACTAACAAAAGTATAAACTACGAGTACAAAATTTATTTTGGCTTCAAGTATTCGACTAAACCAGGCAGTGCAATACAATGTATTATAGCGTAACATTAACACGTAACTCCCTTTGTATACTGAATTGTGCCAGACCAGTCGTTTTATTCGTTTTCCCAAGCTAAAATGTTAATAATAGAAAGAAAAAGGAAAAAAAAAAAAATAATAAAATTTAATTAAGATTTGTAAGGAGATACGGCAGGTTGTTGGGTAAAGGTTTTAGCATTAACAGTCGCCGTCGCCGATTTCCAAATTAAACTTAAAATCCCCCGGACTATTCGAAAACTCGGGATTAAAAGGATTTGCACGCTCGCGAAATTTCCTTTACTGCATTTCACTTTTTGGGGAGGGAAAAGTAAAAAAGGTAAGGAGAAGTTGCGCGAGAGATGACGAAATGTAATATACCCCCCACCGATCTTCTTCTGCGTCTACCTATGGAATACGTTAGGTGGAAAGACGTAACAAACTTCCGCTTAGCAGACGATGCGTTCCGCCTGGCTTCAAATTCGTCCGGTCTGTCGCCCACTCTTCCCACCCATCTCCGCTAAACAACGCAAGACTCGATTTTGCAGCGCCATCAAAAAAACCTCGATTTTACGTTCACCGACCATCTATTAAATATATTCAATTTACTATAACAATAAATAGCGATTAATTTGATTATTTATAACATTAAAATAGTAATTGTTTTTCTTCTTAATTTTCACTAAAAATACAGTGTTTTAGTTCCCCCCCACACACACAAATAAATTTAACATTTATTTTGCTTTAGTAATTTTATATTTATCAGTAGGTACCGTTCCGGCTGTTTTTTTATTTACCCGTAATATATAGCCTACCGGTACAATATTTAAATAAGATTTCTGTACATGATTATTCACTTAAAATGCAAATTTTTGTAAACACATTTTCCAAATTTTCTTAATAATTTCCAATTTATTTTCAAGAAATTTGTACTTTTCGACAACGCCTAAAATTTATAATGTTTTGTTTTCTCCAAAATTGCTCCGAGCTTTAAAATTTCGAGTAAGAGAAAGTGTTTGTCTTCTACCATTTTAATATTTTTCGAGTCGACATAAAAGAGAAGAAAAAAAAACGAAAACGTAAAATCGAGGTATTGCCGTTAGGCTTAGAGAGGGAGGAAAGAATAAAATCTTTCGCGAGGCGAATCCAGGACACGTTCGACGTTAAGGTAACGTCGGCGTAGCCGAGCCTGACGCCGCCGCCTATAAAAAGCGGGCAGCGATTTGCATGCGAAAATTACATGACACCCAAATGGCAGGAGAAGTGAAAGGATCAAGGATATGTTAATACCTTCTCCCCATCATAAATGCAAAATAGCGTACACACGTCATTTACGTACACGCCCCACTCACCCACCATCATTGCAGCAAAAATAACGAACAAATATAAAAATAGGAAGAAGTACGAAAAAGAAGAAGGAAGGAAAGAAAAAAAAAAATGTTAAGAAATTCAAGCGCGATGTATATTCGCCAATAACTTTTGCCGCGATCTATGTAGGTAAATCCGAATCGCTATCGAGATTGCAAAACCGCCATTTTCCAGCGCTTAGAAATTGTCCATAATGATTTCCCAAAGTTATTCAAAGCGGGGCGAGTACGAGTGGAGGCGGCGGCGGCGCAGCGAGAATAACACCACCCACTCGCGCATACATTCGGGCTAGATCGTTTTTATAATGGCAAGGCAGGAGGGGGAGAAAAAAAATATATAATATATAATGATTTTCAACTTTTCGATGCAATTTGAGATGGAAGGAAAATTGTTAACGGTGTTTGAGGCTGTTAAAAATAGCCTAACGCTTACTTAATAATAGAGAGGAAGTGCAGTACGCGCGTGGTAGTACAGGTGGATTTTAAGCGGCTTACGACTACGTTTTACGACCTGCTTCTTCCCATCTCCTTTGCTTATTCAATTTGCAGTAAATTACCAACCGTTTTTGCTTACCTAAATATTCATCTACGTTCAAAAATTGACCACTAAAAAAAAAATATATATATTCGATTTCCGCTAAACCTAAAAATGCCGCCTCGTTTTGCGCATTAATCCCAAGGCTGATTAAAAACGTTCAACATTTAGCTATTTACGTACATAAATAAACATTCAGGTTCAATTTGAATTTTAAATGCTCATTTCTGCCACCCCCCCCCCCCCCCACCCCTACCTTGCAATGCATCCCACTCCATCCCCAGTACACACTAATAATAATATTTACACAATTTCCCTTAACATCTACATCAAATCAAAACATTACAGCATTTCGCTTTAAACGGATATTGCAATAGTACTATCGAATCCAACATTTTAATACATTCTAAACTTGTTATTGATTCTCCAGTAAGATATGATCAAACCTCGTTCTGAATCTTCGCATTTTCGTTATTGAATCTTTCAATGTTCCAAATCATCACCGATGCCCTATATCACAGAAACATTAGAACAAGTTACAAGTAAAATTATGTGATGTTTCTGACGGACATCGAGTAATAAATCAACATGTTTACAAATTTGCAAACTTTTACAAACTAGCTGATTTATTACTCCATGTACCAGGAAAACCGTATAAATTTACTTGTAACTTGTTCCAGTGCTTCTGTAAAATATGTTTGTATTTTTGAAGTTATAGTTCATTTAATTTTTTATGTGTACCGGTACTGTATAAAAATAACAGTACGGATAGTACCTCCGATATTTAAATGCTCTCTCCTACGGAAAACCGTTCTTCGTTCTGTATCTTTTGCTTTAACTTTTTTGTTTTTGTTTCTATCGTTTAATATTAGTGTAATTACCTTTTTCAAAAACAACTATTATGAGTTTCGTTATTATTTTTTTTATCATTTTACCAAGTTTCGGCTAAAGTATAAGTAATACATTTGAGTGCGCCGAATCCTAATTATTAAAATGGGAGTCCCATTAATTAAAGATAAATATTTTGATCATTTTTATAATAATTATGTATGTAAACAAATATTCGAATTAGAGGTTTCAGAATAATATGAGCTAAAGATAAATATTTTGCTCACATGTTACAATGTATTATCCTTAAACATCTAATTCGAATATTGTATCTTTAACTCATTTTATTTTCAGAAAAATAGACGCCCCGATACTTCTTATACGGCGCGCTCAATTTCATTAAAAAACAACAATTTACAACAACAAAAAATCAAGTATTTACCGTATTCTCATAATATATCTAATATTCTTCTAAGAAATTAATATCAATTATTAACTTAAAAAGAAAATGTTCTCCGTAGACTTTTAAACCGTAAATTTCGTCCATATATTATAATAATATTTCCAATACATATTCGCCGGTTTCAAAAGCAGACAATTACTCGTTAACCGAGTTTTTATCCTTCGCTAACTTATGATTTATCAGACAAGTTAATTTTTTTAAAATTTCCTCCCTCGCGCACTGAAAAGCCAGCAATTGCGCACAATTTAAAATAATGGCTCGTTGAGCGAAACGTTCGCCTTTCAAAATCCATTATGAAAAAAGTGGCTGTAATAAAAGAATAAAATACTTCTCGCTTAACGCTTTCTCGGCAAGGGTTAACATCACTTATCTGTCGCGATTATCAGCAAATACTTCCGGCTTGTTGTGGTTCCTCTAATATGCAAATTAATTGCCGTTGATAAGCTAAGCATGAGCAGCGGCGCTCTTCAATTTCATACACGCTCACTCCTTCTCCACTTAAAAATCATATAATTTATCCAAAGAAAAAGCTACTTTTCCCGACGTTTAATAATGTAACGTCGACTAATTTTTCTTTACGTAACGCCGAGCACGCAACTTCCGTCGTAATCAAACGGTCGAGTGTTAGGTCTAGCCGACGTTAACCGGAACTTACGTCAACAGTAATTGTTAGGCTGGCAGATGACGTGTAATGAGCGGATCGTAATAACTGTTATTAACTTACCTCCCAATAATGACAAATCGAAAAAGGATGAGGGAAAATACTTTTTTTTTTTTTGGCAGCGTTTAATCATCGATTTGGATTTTCAAATGGCTTGACATTCGTTCCCTTTTCTCTACAGTCACGCAAACGGAGAAATACTAACAACGCAACTGGTGCTGCGGATTGTTTTCGTCTCGAATATTATTACAAACCAATAAATGGCACTTACCTAAAAAAAAAAAAAAGAAAATACAATTTTATTAGTAAGCATACTACAAAAATAACATACATTGGTTAAAAAAAATTTGTAATTATAATTTATATTTTGAATGGAAAATGGAAATATGATTTTTCTTTAATAATAATTATATGCTTGAAAAATAACTCATAATATAAAATGTAAATACAGAAAATCAATTTTTTTTTTTTACATTTAATAAAAGTAATAAAACTACATCTAAAAAATCTCAATCGGAAATGTTTTTAATCAACATTCAGATTTTTCATTTTAAAAAACCAATTTTAAATTACCGTAATTTTTTTAATTTTAATAAAATAGAAAAAAAATTGACTTTTATTCTATTTAAATTCATCAATTTCGATGCCAAGAAAAATATTTTTCAGATAAAAATTATTACGGAGTAATAAACTAGAGGCATAAGCCTGCAATTAACAATAATTTTGTGCTTTTCCTACAATTTTTACTACAATTAATAATAATAATATTGTAGTAAATTATATTTTTTTTTAACAAAATGATGGCACCAACATCCATCATATTCGGTTTCACTAGCGTTTTATAATTAAATAAGAGTATAAACTTGCTTTTATTATTTAAAAAAATATATAATTTTATTATGAGTAAAAAAAATAATTGCGCTTTTTCGCTTGAAATAATTTGTCCCAATCCAAAAAAAAAAAAAAAAAAATGTTTACAATTATTAAACATAACTTTTCAATTTTATGTACGAGTATAAGTTCTTCTACATAGCAATAAATTAAAACTAAATGATAACCTACATAAATATAAAATTCGTAATAATAATAATAGTAAAATTCAGAGTTAAAAAATGTACTTTTTTTTATACAAATTCTTCCATCGCATTTTGATTTCCGCATTTCCATCAGCAAAAAAAAAAAAATAATAATAATAAAATTTCTTCAGAGCAATTTTCACGCGAATGGCCCGAAATTTCTGCGAAAATCTAATAGAAAGGTTCTGTCACTCTACTTTCACTTTTTCTCGCCTAGCAGCGCCTCCATTTAATTTTAAATTATTACCCATATACTTCTATTTATAATTAAGGACCCGAGTCAACACTCTCCCCAATCACACATTTAACTGAAAATTGTCTCTGAGAATTGCAAATCATAATAAATATTATAGTTGGCGGTAAATTACATTAAATTTGCTTTCCAAATAAATTTCAAATTTCAAAACGCTAAAATTTTTTAAAATTAAAAAAAAAAAAATTCCCTTAAATTTTATCAAATTAAAAACATACATTTGATCAAATTTTAAATGCAAACCTAAAATTTGAACGAGCTACGTATCTTGGAGCTACTACATTTCATAAACTCAACAAAATAAACAAAACGGCTCAATTAAAATTATTAATATTTGTACCTAATTTTTCATTGCTTAAAATACGGCTTATTCGCTCTTACCCGTGCAAATGAAGTGCCGCTTAAAAAGAGACACGAGTGCACTTTCGTTTATTCAACAAATTTTTTAGTTAGTGTAACAAAATAGAAGTCGACAACTACGAGTAAAAAAAAAAAAAAAAAAAAAAATGAGGGCAAATTTAGTTTGTTGACAAAATGAATGCCTGCTGAGACAGGTTGTGCATAGAAATATCAGCTTCATTAAAGAAACGTTTCCCCCGCATCTACATAGAAGAAGCAAGAGATAGTTGGAACGAGAGAAAGAGAGAGGGAGAGTCAATATGTTGCAAAAGCAATTCAATCAAGAATCTTGATAAGTAAAGAACGTCACTGTCAACTGTCAGGCGGAAATCGGGATAGTGGGTGGGAAAGGCGGCAATAGCAACAATAATGAAAATTTGATTTCTATGTACATGACACGTGCACACGCCATTCGAAATAGGACCTCAGCGGCATTGAATAGAAGACAGCAGATTTAATGAAGGAAGAAACTTTTTTTTTTTATTATTATTATTTTGATTTTTTTTTTCTTCCAACGCAAAAATTTTTTTTTTTATATACGAGTACATACAGTATACATATTTTTATTTTCCTTCCCGAAAAAAGAAAGTGAGCTGTTTTATTTTGAGTTCAATAATGCGCGCTATATTCACTGTACTTATTCTTGCTAGATAAACAAACTCGAGAGTTGGGAATTTTATTCCTTCTTCTAAAAATAAAAATGAAGCAGTCAAGTCTTACAAATTTCATGCTCTGACAACTGATTACTATGCAGTCACAACGCAACCCACTTTTAACATTTTCACTTTGAATCACGTCTTCGAAACAATTTTTAAAAAAAAAAATTTATTTTTTTTATTTAAAAAAAAAATTAAATAAATAAAAATATAGGTATGAACGAAAAATAATAAAAATAAAAAGTAATTAAATTTTGAGGCAATAAACTGCGTAATATCACACAACAGAATGAGGAAAGATGAGCGAGTGGGTATTGTAGTTTAGCATTTCAAATTAATATTTTAGCTGTTTATTTTTCCAAACTAAAATCTTATCTTTCAACGAATCGGGTTACGCTACCGGTACGGTATCTAATTAATTTAATAATAAATTATTAACCGCCATTTCGGATAAATGATGGAATAGATGAAAATAATCAAACATTAAATTCAGGGAGATGTGTAGTGAAGCTAGTGCTACAATATTTATTTTAATTTACCTGAACTTTTATAGTAATTTAAACAAATTGCCCTAAAAGTAGATATAAAAGCATTAATTTCCTTTACTAATAACTTTCAACCATAATAAATATTTCAAATTCAAAACCAAAAAAAAAACCTTGAATTTCAAGTTCCTTTACCACATTTCGCGGAATATAATAAGACGCACTTTTTAAATCAAAAAAAAAAAAAGTAGCTTAAAATTGGATGGGGTGCCTCTTATAGTCCAAAGGTAACACTTGTTAAAAAGCATTAATAAACCATAAAAAAATTAATAAATTATTTTCTGAAAATTGTCACTTAATTTTGAGGGGGGCGTCTTATCCTTCGGAGTGTCTTATCGTCCGCAAAATACGGTAAATGAAAGATTAAGATTATAACGTTAATCAAGAATAGGCTATTCATCATATTAATTCAGAATTTTCTTCCTATAAAAGTGAAGAATTTTGCTTTTAAATGATCATAATTAGAATCCTTTACCCTATCCCGTGTCGAAGTGGTTGCCATCGGAAATTCCATTTCTTTAAATAGTTAATTTAAACTTTATATTTTGTAGCAACGAGGTAATTCGGGCACGCGCTTTTTTACAATCTGAGATCGATGTAAAACGAAGATTAAAATAAGACCAGATCTCTGGGCGCCAACGAAAGATACGACGGTAACAACCGTATCGCCAATTAATATCGATTTTAATTTAAAAACAAACAACCCATTCTTCTCGTCCTCACTCGGCGTTCCTCCCCTCCCTCATCCTCAATCCCGACTTCATTCACTAGGGATAGTTAAGATCAGGGTCCGAGTGAGAATGTGAGCCGTCTTTCTTTATTTTAATCCGCTTCGAGGCGGAGGTAGATTTTTGTTATGGTTTTACGAGAGGCATTTTTAGATAGGTTGTCATAGTTACATCCAAAAAAAAAAAAAAAAAGTGATCACAATCCCTTTCCCTCAGGTAATCACCCACCCACCCTACTCCTCCTTCTATTTGTTTGTCGATTTCTTTCCCTCCCTCTTCTCCTACCCATCATCATCATCGTCGTCATTTCTACTACCAACCCTAAGGTCCTGTTTTCAATCTTAAAACCTAAACCTACCACCAGCGCCACTCTTCTTCCCCATTCAATAAAACGCCGTTACCTTAGCAACCGAGAGCTCACAATGACAACAACCGACACTACTCAGGTCGGTAGCACATCGAAAGGAAAAGAGAAAGACAAAAAAAAAAAAAAAAGAGAAATCGCTAATAAGCGATTAAGATACAATATTCAAACTGACTTCTATGCTCTTCCAATGCTGTCAACATTCTAAAAATAACCCTCGCAACGTTCGTTGTAATTGAACGCCAATTACGCCTCTGTTCACTTTTAGACGAGAAGGAGGGGGAAAAAATATAAGATTTTTGTATACCGTACGAAAAAAAAAATATATATATATATATGATGAAAATATCGGCAAGCAAATTTGTATCTAATTTTTCATCTCGAAAAAGAATACTTTTATCACACACATCTCGGCGTATACAGTTTCTTCCGTCTTGTGCGTAAATTAAATCTACCATTTTAGACAAAAATGTCAAAAAAATAAGGAAACAAAGCCTTTTCGAACGCTGCTAAACAAAGTTTGAGAGAAATTTCATCTCCGCTTTCAAAAAAAAAAAAAAAAAACCCCGAATAGAATAAAAATTGTCGAAACAACAAGCAAAATGCTCTTCGGGCGTTAGTTGCTAAAGCGGACTGTCATTTCAGCAGCATTTCAAATTTTCTTTATCAAATTAATTTTAACATAGATAATTTTTATCTTGAAGTATAATAATTGTCAAAGTAAATATAACGTCAAGGTTCTATAAAATTTTGGGAAAAAATAAATAAATAATCAATACCATTAAATCAATGCAAAGTCAATATTTATTCTTCATTAATAAAATTATTTTAATCTACGAGCATGTTAAATGCTTGAATAAAATTTAAACCGGTATTTATTTTAATCAAAACTAATAAAATTATTTTGATTATTTAAAACATTTAACTTTTTTATGCATTTTCATTTACTTTTATCGCTTAATTCTTTTTTTTTATTATTATTATTTAAAAAAAAAAAGCAATTTCTGAACACTAAAAAAGTTTTTAATAAGCCGAGTTTTTGATAGTTCTCCGCGGGTTTGTAAGAAGACCTTAACATGACGACAACATCATCTCATTAAAATTTTAAGAACCCCATTTTTATTTCGATCTTTCGTCATTTTCCCTAAAGACAATGGGAGGTTAAATTATGTAAAATCCAAATAAGCTTTTAAAAAGCGGTTGACTCGGATCGAGGTTACATTAGGGTTGGCGAGTAAATTGGTTAACCTTAAAGAATGGCCTTTTCCGAAACTCATAAAACCAAACTTCATTTTATCATCCTCATTTCAATTACGCCTGCAATTAAATTAAGTCTAACGTTGACCCAGGTTCGCGAACCACCGCGATAACATCTAACGCACTCGTTGAAAAAATGTTTCCTTCCATCCTTCTGCGACTTTAGGGAATAATATTGATTCTTCATAGAGATTTGATTAATCATAGTAATGTCGACCATTGTCCTCCGGGCGACGTCTTAACCTTTCCTTTCCCCGCCAGGGATCTCTCGGAATATACCAAAAGTTATGCTAATACTTTTAAAAATTTTTTTTTTTTTCTACTTTAGAATAAAACGTTCGCGCTTTCGACGACGTCAATTTAAATCGCCATTTTGAAGTGCTGGCCGGAAGGCTTTTCGGTTGGGACCGAATGGGGGGTGAGACCAGACAGGAGTTGGGGGGAATGGGGAGAAGTGCAGGCAGGAGGTGAAAGGAGCCAGATGCACGAAAGAAATCGATGCATTTCAACAAGCTTGCGTGTCCAACATGTTTTATACATGTGAACGGCTGCGACTGTCCATCTCTTGCCATTTCAACACTCGTTTGGAAATCGAATTCGCCTTTTCCATCATTTGCCAAATGCCATTCACCACGTGTCCCAACACTCCACAATGTTGTCAGCAGCCGCATGCTATGTCACACACTCTATAGCAATTGACACTCGCTGAAAAACAATTCTCTTCACTCAACTTTGGGCGCCCGATTTTGATTCCGGCTCAGCCAATAAACAATAATACGAATTTTATTGATTTATTTATAGATATTAATGGCGATATTTTTATGCAAGCAAACATACTGTAACCTCCTCTAAAATTTATTACGCACATTTAGCAAAGATGGATCGCAGATTCAAATTTTTTAAAATTGATATTTTGAAACCAATTACCGGTACCGGTACTGTACTGAATATTGAATTCAGTTCCATATTAGTGCTCTACTTTCCAATAAAAAAAATCATTTACCACAGTTAACGATATCCAGTATTCATATAATAAATTAAATGTTATTTACAGTATTAAAATAGAATACATGGCGTGGTTTAAAATTATTGATACTGTTTCCATAAAAATTTTGTATTTATTACAAAAGTTCAATCACCTTAAAAAGAAGATATCCTATCTTAGGAGACCCTTAGGGCCTTTCTGCTACTATTAATTCTGGAACCGTGCACATTTAGCCAGACATACATTAATGTAAGGAAACAGTGCTCCTATATTAAGATCTTAGAAGTAGTAAAGTTTTGATCCCTTTGGCAAAGTCATTTTTGCTTTAAAAACACAAACATTTTAAATTTAGCCACCATTTTTTCACCATAGGCAACATTGAGAAAAGGATGACCGACTAAATGCCCATGATTCTACATGTATTTCTAAGGTTACAACATTGTTTTTTAAAAGTAGGGAACGAGATCTTCTTTGGTAAAGCATCCATCTACTTTGAAGGTGCAGGTACTGATTTGAATTTTTAAAATAAATACAAACTTTTATTAAAACAGTCTAATTACTTTTTATGTCAAATAGTTGTTGCTCAGTGTGATAAAAACAGAGCATTTTTATATTAAATCGCCCAAATTGATATTAATTACACGTACAGTACAGGATTTTCATTAAATTACCTCGTAAAATTTTTTCGTTATTTTATGTAAAAGCAAATGTTTTACAGTTTACATTAAAACGTCAATAATAATTCGTATAACCAAAATAATAATGTATAGTGCTCATTAAGTGAGCTTTCAAAATTATTTCATTTAAATTTTCATTTATTAAAAAGCCCACATTTTTAATAAATTTCCAAGCAAGCAACGCATAAATATTGTTATAGCGCTGCAACGCTCTATGCATTAACTATTTTTTTAAACTGTATATTAACTAAAATAATGTTTAGAAAATGCTTATAATATTATTACCATGCTCTTATTTACTTAATCTTGCTCTCAATTCCACCTGTAGCTCAGAAGCCCAAAAGGCATTTTACGTGCCTAGCAATTCGTTGATTAATTTTTCGTTATAAACTGAAACTCACTAACTGCAACATTAAATCAAAACTCCCAAACTCTTCATTAATTAAATTTTAATGTAAAAGAAAAATTCCATTTCAGAAATTGAAAAGTCAAGACGAAAAAAAAAAACCTTTTTTTTTATTTGGTTTCGCTTCCAAAACTTTATAATATTTTCTATATTACTGATCAAACATTTACACAACTTTAATTTATGTTTGTGATTTGGCAAGACTTACGCACCAAAACACACAATACGCCTGCGCTTTACACTACTTGCCGAGTCATTTGCTGACCTCACCTTTAAGACGGTTAAAGGTGGCAAAAGATTTGCTAGAAAACGCCTCGCAATTCCAATTTTCCACCCCCACCCCCCATTCCCACTCCAACTCCTTTGCGTCCCGAATCCCCGTCGTTCTTGAAACAATGCAACTTTTTTTTTTTTGGTTGTCAAATGCTAATACATAGGGCCAGCAATCGCCACGGGAATACGAATTTTGTTGAAATCAAGAAATTCAGGAAACTGTTTATTCTAAAAATAACCCTCCTTCCCGTCTCCTATCACCCCCACTCTGCCTTCACTCTTTCGTCTTCATCTCCGCGTAAGCAGATCGCAGCGGAGAATTGGGAAGTTGCTATGGTAACCAGCGCTAATTCAACCTGTGGCGCTTAATACTAGACGCGTAGCCGTGCAATCGATTGAGTTTTAATGACGAAGCACAAAATGCCACAAATACATTAAAAGAAATAATTTATTAATTCGCAAATCAACAACAACAGCGAAATTGTAACGGCTTCCCGTATGGAAATGACGTTGCTTTTGACTTTGCGAAAAACCCAGCAACAAACTTTCACCCGAGACAATTTATCTTTCAATTAAAAATCAAATTTTCATACGTAGCTCAAAATCAATACGAACCAGTAATTATACTGTATATACCTTATCGCAAAAACAATGCCACATTATACTGTACATAAAAAATAATGCTCATATTATAAATATGAGAAATGATGACCATTGTTAAATAAACTGGTTAATAAATAATGCGCAGACATTATAATTAATGATAAAATATGAATCTCGTAGTAATAAACACGATTGCCATTAGTCCTGAAATTAATAAATTTCAACACAAAAATAAGTTCCAAAATTGAAAACAGCGAGAGATCCAACACGTGTAAAATAAATTAAGCATTAGTTACTCAATCTTTTTTTTTTTTTTTTTTTTTTGTTCGTTCTTTCAGTAACTAAAATCTAAATTTTGAAGTCATGTTACATCCAGGCCACCTCAAGCTTTTTGGCAAAAACTATTAAAAATTGCAAAATACGAGAATGCCTTGGCGCATATCATTAACCTAAGTTTTGATAAGTTCAAAACACTTAAAAAAAAAAAAAAAAAATACCAACGCTAAAATAATGTTACCGTCAAAGCAAAATTAAATTGTAACGCGATCAAAAATAAGAAAAATAACGCTATACGGTATCTTCGTCGGCAGTTTTAAAACGGATATTAGAGGAAATTAGGCTAAAAAGCCTTTAAAGCTTTAGTACAACGATATTTTAATACCAAGACTGTCTTAGTAGACTACTGCAATTTACAACGTACTACTCAGCACAACTAGCTTTCTAGTGCAGGGTATAACGAAATTCTCAATAACGTCTAGTATACGATATTCACATTGGAAAGTAAAATGAAAATGTTAGTATTGCCTCCCCATGCCAATTAAATAATTTAATAAAATTTTAATTTTAAGAATAGCAAACATACGACACTTTTGCAACCATTCCTTAAGATAACTGAAGTTAAGCAATACTGGATCTGGCAAGTACATGTACTTATAAGTGCACAAACACAATACCGTACATGGATGTCGCCCCTGCATACCCGAGTTAAGCCGGTCAGAATGGGACATCAAAAACAATCAAATAATTAACATCTTGTGTAGTCATAATAATTATTTACGTTTTTTAAAATGACGATTTTTGTATATCAATTATCGGTACTATTTAATATTTTTAATTACATAATATTCTTTTGTAAATTGAAAAAAACATTTTAAAAAAATTACCGGTACCGTACTGGTAATTAATTCAGAGGGAAAAAAAAGTGAATAATAAAAATGTTGGAAGATGAGAGAGTTTGGTTAACAAAACGTTGCAACATAAAAGCCGGTTGTTTGAGAGAATACGAGTCCATTAGATGATTTTATGACTTATCGCTCGTTTCAATAATAAATAAATGCGCGCAGGGACATAAAGCAAACAACGCAGATTTATAGGGAGATGAAAGATTGCATATTTACAAGTTAAGCTATATAAAAGTGTCGTCGGAAACGGTAATCACCTAGTCTAGTTATCAAGATAAAGATTCCCTTCAAAAGTCTCAGGCTCCTCCCCCTCCTCTACCACCCACTTCGAAGATGCTGCTGCTTTCTTATTTCAATTGCTCGCTCCGCCCACAAACGGCTTCCAATTCCGAGAAGGAAATTATTTATAATGCACAATATTATAGTCGTGTGCATAAAACTGCAAAAAAAAAAAAATGTTTTACGATTTTGAATAATAATAAAAAAAAGTAATCAGCGGCAAACGATTACATTCTTCATTCAAAATAGTATTTTTGCTTTGCTAGTTGAACACAAAAAAATCAAATGCGCGTGCGTGGAAGTGGTACACTTCAGTCTCGATTTAAACGAAATTTAGTAAAATACCGGTATTCAATAATTATTACCGGAAAATCATATTTTTTTATTTGTTTTTAATTGGACTGATTTATAGAAACAAAAAATAATTTATTACTATTAATAACACGTGAATATAAAATAAGTACCGGTACCGGTATTAAATTTTTTTTAAAAAAACGGTTTTTTTTTAATAAAAAAATGTGCACATTTCACGTTTATAAAAATTAATTAAATTCAGTAAAAAAACAAAATATTTCTTACTGCAAATATAAATTTTTAAATTCTACATAGAAAAAATGTGAAGAAAATCGAAAACGCGGAAGTTGTACAAATACTCGATCTCATATACCGGTAGGCAAATATCGAATAAAATGTTGGGTATCGAATTTCGACATCGGAAGAAGCCAAAGCAGATGAAACACGCATAATACTTGAAAAAGCGTAATACGGTATCAGCAAAGAAGACGCAATAAAAAACAAAAAAAAAAAAAATTAAAATAATACGACGAGATAGACTGTAGGTAGCTCATTACATGTTATGCTTTCATTTCCATTAGAAGTTTTCGAGGGAAGCCATGATAACATCATCATTCTGCCTTCTATGCCTTATCGATCTCGACTAAACACAAGAGAACGGCTCTTCTCAAATATCACGCTGTTTGCCAAGCCTAATTAAAGATAATAATTCAAAAAAAAAAAAAATTGAAGAAAAAAATTTTTTTTAGACGAGTTCAACTCAACCAAGTAGTAAATATAAAATTCTCTCCAACCACACGGTTACAGTAAAGAACTATACAAGTAAATAATATTTTTAATCACAAAACTTAAATTAAAAATTATTATTAAAGTTGATATAGCTTACAGTAATAATTATTAGGATATATTATTATAATAAGATATTATTTTTTTTAGAATTTTAAAGTCTTCGGTAATTTAATTTTTAGAGTTTTTCAACAATCGGGATTAATAATTTTGAACTTTCTAAGATTTCCAGAGTTTGAGAATCGTTTAGATTTTTTTCGTTAATAATTGGTAATTTAATATATTTGAGTATCATGGATCTATATAAAAAAAACAATGCTAAAAATCTATACAAATAAAATTCCTCGAAAATAATTTAAATTTGATATTTTATTAATAATAATAAGAAAAAAAAAATTGAGAATCAGAAACCTCCGTTCTGAATTTCCTATTTTTTTTTCAAATTTGAGCGCAAACAACGTGTAATAATCGCACCGTTCGTTGTTTGACCATTTAGTAATAGTCGACATTTCCCCCAAAAATCAAAAAAAAAAAAAAAAACTTTTTCCACAAACCAAAAAAAAAAAAAAAGTAAGAAGCTCAAATGGGAGTGCCATCGAATTCCTTCCCGCTCATCAAATACCGTAAACACTCGTACGGATACGATTCGCGGGGGAAGATGGGTGAATATTTTTACGATGTAAACGTGACTTTAACCCATCCGCCTGACATCACATCACCAAACATCGCGTCGCATCAAACTCATCATCTCGGAAATATAACAATTGCTCACGCGCCAACACAACAACACCACGCCGATCTATACTATATACCATAGAATATTGAATGCCGCACATATTCGCTATCCATTTTCCAAAATAAATACATATAAAAAAAATAAATAAAAGACTAAAAATAAAAAAAGAGAGAGAAAGATCATTAGGAACGGAGGAACAAGTGCCATTGGCCAATAAAATGATGGGGAGGAAAAAGAGACAACAACAACAAAAAAAAGTTGACAAAAAACTTAACTTCTCTACTTTCATTTCACGCCGACCGAATTGTTGGCCCTTATTTCTAATTGGAAGCACGCAGTCTCAATACAGTACAAAGAAACGTCTACATACAAATATTGTACTGTACGAGTATACTGTATAGCCTACTGTACGTATATTTATTATTATTTTTTTTTTGTCGTAAGATTTTTTTTTTTTTTTCTTTCCAAACAAAAGATTACACGCTACGTTTCCATCTATTCCTAAGCTATCCGATTTTTATAAATTACGAATAAGCCCTAGAAGTTTCCTAGTTAAGAAGAGGCCATTGAAGTACAGTGCATGTGTAGGCCCTATTTAATTTTTTTTAATTAGAATTAAATTGTTTTTAAATTAAGGAAATGGACTCTTTTAACAGCTGCTTATTCTACTTTCAAAATTCTATCTCCAGCACTATACAATTAATATTAAATTAAGTTAGCAAGACGTCATAAACTCATAGGTCTAATAACGCTGAACGAGAAATACACCTGACCACAAATCAGCTGATCAAGCTCTACGTGCACAAACGAGTTGAAAAAATATTAACATTTTAACGAGGTCATTTTCAATTTTTATTAAAATTTTACCCTGATAGATAATAATAATTAGATTCGCAGAACAGTAACAGTACTGCATACACTGTATAGAGATTGCATTACTCTATTAAAGTGCGTGAGATATACACTGTACTGTACTGTAGGTCGGAAAAGAGTAACAAGACTGTTGCTGAACACGTCCTTTCTACGATGCGATGCAATTAAATACAGTATGCTTACTGGTATTAAAAAGAAAAACAATTTCTTTTGGTGTTAAAGTAGTTACATATAGCACTAGCGCATAGTAAAATTATGTTGAATGTCTTTCGTAAACAAATGAATGATATTATTACATTCGCTAACGAAAATATTTCAAAATAGCTCGAGATAAACATTAATACGGTACTGCAGTACTGTAGTTTGCTTTTTTATTATCGAAATTACGGACCAAATATTGTAGGTTTTAAAAATCAATTCTTTTTGATCGGCGTATTTTGTCCCCATTAACTTTGCATACAGTGCGTAAACAATTATTTTGTGTGCCTCATAAAATGATTCAAATTAGCTTTTTAAAAATATTTATTTATGCCGTAGGCTACTTTAGATGAATAAAATACCTTTCGGGTTTTAGATTTTTTTTTTTTTTTTTAAAAAAAAAACTCAGAAAATTTCAAGTCCAATGTGCAGTAACCTACTGCAGTGTAGGAGGTGGGATGATGCAACAGTAATCGTCCCCAAACTGCAATAATTCCTAGATTGGAATACAGTACCGTATTCAAATTATACAGTATATTATGAATTACTTTATTTTTAACAAATATTTCTAAGCTATTTAATAATTTAAAGCTAGGAAATAATTATTTAGTTAAAAAGAAACGAGTTGCGGCAACCTGTTGAAACAACGAAACGTATTGAATTTGATCAAACGAAAATTCACAAATATTGAAATATAGCCCACCGAAAATTAGAATTCTGTATAAAATAACGCACAATTATGCTCAAGTCGATAGAGTATTAGAAATATTTAATACTGTTAACAAAATTGAGAACTTTGTAAAATAAGGATCCATTTGAATACGTACCGGTATAGCGCATGCTGTAGTTGTATTCATTTTGACCTTGGGAGAGAAAAAACAAGCGACGCGTACCATAGCATTAGGAAGACCCCGTGTTACCAAACGAAAAATTACACTTTACACAACGTACTACTCAGAACATTGCCGTTACTACAAATAACTACTCACAACACAAAACGAATAAACATCATTCCCAAAATTATTAATCAACATCTACTGTATCTCGGTAGACGCAACATACCTATTCTTGCTCTAGTACAGGAATTCATAGCAGATCTTCTACTGGTCGAGGTGCTGTTCGTATTCATTTGGCACATTTTAACCGATTTTTCAGACGTCAAGTATAGATAGATGTCTCTTTTCACTCACGCTACTGAATGTATGCAAAATCAATCTCGTTATCTCGCGAAACTTTCCAAACTTAGTTAAAAATTAATAGAAACCGCAATTTACTACCGTACCGCCAAACCGCTCAGGCAGAGGAAGTTGACGCCGCCATTAGAAATAGCGGAAGTATCATAATCAGTGTTGCCAGATCCTGGGATCCAAAAAAATTATCTTCAGCATTTTAAAATAAATCCTTAAATACGAGGCAAATATTCGTTGCATTGCGACACCCCCTTCCAACATTTAAATAAAATAAATAATCGAAGAAATTAAACTTTCCACCCTTAAAGCTTTAACCTTGAAATATTTTTTTTAAAAAAAGAAGACTCGGGAGAGAGGGGATGGGGGAAGTATTTGAGCCACCTCAGCCAGCCTGCCAGGGCCGGATTAAGCAAGCGATCGGCCTGTAGCATGTGCTGCATCTGCTACTATAGTTAATCCGGTACTGATTTGAGCGTCAAGTGAGTCGTAAACGGGGGCCGGAAAATAAAACAGCTCACCATTACAGCATTATAAATATATTTAAAAAACAGTGTAATCTAAAATAAGAAAATAATTATTAAAGTAACCATTTCATTTTAATGCCTGCTTGTGAATTAATTAATCTTTAAATCAATCCTGACCCATCAAAATGTTCAATATAAATCGATATGGGCAGCTGCTGATAAGAAACTTATGTGAACAGATAAAGCAAGAATTGAAGGAGCACTACTGTAGATGACAAATTAACTATCCAATCATTCGCAGGCCTGGCCAGGCTAGCTACTACCCAACTGCCATGCTAGCTGCTGACACCGTATAGATTAAGAATAAGCAGGCATATTATTTTGCATGTTGACAAGTAGTCTACTCATAATAATGCAATAAATTAATCCAAGAACAATAATCACCATTTAGCTGTACGTGTAATAGGGTTTACAGACCTACTTATATTTTATAAATTCAAAATGATTTACTATAAACAAAACAAACATTATAATTATCACTTTAAATATGATACTTACAAGGATCAAACTTTATTTTACCATAAACTGGATGCTTCATTGCTCAAATTTAGTCAATTAGGTTGGCAAAATGTTGACCATTGAAAGCTTCCACGTCTGTTACAGTTTAGGTCTTTTAAATTGTATTTGTAAAATACCCATCGTTCATTCCGAACATTAAATTTGCATACTTAGAGTAGACAGTACTACAGTAGATGCTTTTACTCTCACCCCACAGCAATGAGAACCCGCCATTTCGGAATTTGAAATGCGTGAGAAAGTTCATGAGTACGCTGTTAATTATTATTATTCTTATGAAAGTGAGCATTAACTATTTGCTCATTCTTTGAACTCATACTTTGAAGAATGTGCTCTTTTTCATACATCCAAGCAAATCCCTTCGTGCAAATATTTGTGCGTGAAATACAAATATGCAGGGTCTACGTGGATATTATTTTATTTAATAGCACCATAAAATAATTATTAAATTAAGTAAATGTTTATTTTTATATTTAAAAAATTGTTCGCTAATCATTAATTTCTGTATTTCTATTTTTAGTAACCAATACTACAGCATTTAATGTAAAACTCTGTAAACATAAAATTATAATTCATAAATTATTTTTTTTTAAAAGAAAATTGTTATTTTGTATTTTTAAAATATAACCAGAAGTAACTTAATGTTTTAAACCTGCATTTATATCGAGCTTTTTATGACTAAATAAAGAATCTCCGAATCTGAAGTGCATGTAGCCTAGACTAACGTTACAGTATATTATTTACAGTACGAATTCAAAAAAAAAAAAAAAAACCCGAAACAATAAGAAGAAGAAAAAGACAAGTCAACTATCGTCTTCCAGATGAAATAAATCGATACATATTCGTTTCAAAAGAGAGCAAATGATAGTGACCCCTTGCAGAGCTATGATGCAAGCAGGCGCGAGCTCGCGTGACGTAACCTCACTAGATTGCATTTTGTTTGAGCGAATTGGCTAAACAAAGATTTAACCTTTTGCGATAGAAAAATAGCTAAAAGAGTTTGTCGAAAACCCATTAAAAAATCGGTTTTCCATTCAATTGAGTTGGAAAACAGGAGCAGCAGAAGCGTATCCCCTCCCCATCCTACTCACACCCTTTCTCGGTAAAACGTTAGCGAATTTGACAACGACAACTAAACTTAATTAGTTTGCAGAGGGCGGAAAGGCCATCAAAACCAATATTTAAGTCGCAAATTGAGTTTACGTCCAACGCACCAAACGCCTAAAACAATTTAGTCACATCAAAAAAGCGAGATAGAAAAAAAAAAAAAAATTGGAAGCGAGATTTCCACCTGCGCCCACCTCATCTTCTTCTACCGATTTGATTTGAACGTTTTTCCAAACAAATGTATCTCTCAATTGTACCGGTAACCATATAGCTAAGTGACAGTCATTTTATTCGGGTAAATTCACTCGAAACAATAAAAGTTTAAAAGGCGGAAAATTGCCACATTTTCAATCTGATAATCTATTGGTTAAACGAAATGTTAAAAATTAAATTGTTGAAACGTGAGATCGATAGATTCGATGCAATCGACCGATCACGTATTGCATTACGTGATCTTTGTAGTAGGCCTAGCTATTGAGCTATTTTTTAAACGTAAAATTATAAGAAAAAAAAATTGACTGCAATTTTTTTTTTTTTTTTTTTTATATCTTAAATATTTCGTCACTTTAAAATAATTTTTGGTAGCCTAAAATCATTGTTTTCGCAATTAAATTTTTTTTAGCGCGTGCATGCATTCCATGCATCCTACGAAAAGATGCCTGAGCGAAGCTTATGTTTATGGTCAAAGCTTATGCCTAGTTAGCTATTGGTATAGTGTAGATTTTAAACTGTTTACCATTTTTATAAAGAAATTTAACCTGAACGTAAAAGCAAACTTTGCCTGAAAAATTACTTGGTACAAGTCCACAAATCATATTTTCAAACATTAAATTTTCATTAGTTAATTTTTGTGGCAAACTGCAAAAGTAAATTTGATTTTGTATAAAGTTTTTTAAAAACAGATTAATTAAAAAAATTAGAATATAATTTTCTAAGTTTAAAATATTTTGTGGACTTGATTCACTCCTTGCTGTGAAACATATTATAAGACAAACAAATAAGAAATTCCATGCAATGCTATCGGCGGATGATAAAAGTTATAAGAGCTCTTGGTTCTTTGCTGCAGTCAATTTTAAATAAATGTACTGAACATGCTTTAATAGTAAAAATCTGTATTAAACCCATTTATGAAAAAAATGGCCTTAGACCAATTTGAAAATGGGCGCCTCTTACCCTATATAAAAACAAGTGTTTCACCTGTTGTCTTTTAAATTTTTCTGAGTCAGCCTTCAATTACGATGACAATAATTTTCTACGAAAAGTTCATTTTTTAATTAATATTAATAATACAGTAGGCCTATAGGTTAATTATCCTAACAATTAGTTATCCCTTTGGCGATGTAGCCCAAAACATATTTCCAAACAAACCTTTTATTATCCGCAACTCTATAATATAATATCAAGTCCAAAATGTAAGAAGGAAAGAAAAAAAAACAATTGGAAAAAATTAAGACCTAAAAAAGTTGTTTACGTATTCGTAAAGTGACGTAGTTTTTCCTGTTGTTTTCAATGAGCAGTCGTAAAAGCGACGGCGGCGAACGAGAGAGTGAATGCGGTGGAACAGACGCTATTTTATGCCGCCATAATGTAGTCGCTGCAACTTCTTCAGCCACTTCATTCGGTCGCACTTTACGACCTATGTGTAAAAGTCGACAGACAATTAATTTCTAGAGTGGGATGATGGAGACGTTTATTTTACTCCCCAAACATGACTCCGGACCAATATAGCCAACCCACGGCTCATGCGCATGCACATTGACGCAACGTCGTAAAACTCTAATAATAATAATAATCATAAAAAAAAAGAAAGAAAACTAAAGTCCTTCAGTCAGAACTTAAGACAATTTTATCCCCTAGTTATCTAAACAAACAACAAAGTTGAAATAGAATAAAATCCAAACGCAAAACATCTCTTCAGCTTGATTTAAACCACCAAATTGCGTCACTTACGATCTTACAAAAAACGTTCAAAATACACTTCCGGTTTTGTCTGCACAACCTTTTTGTTGGTTTTTTAAATTTTTTTGTTTTGTTTTATCTTAAAATGCGAAATATATAAGGGGAAAAAATTGAAAGCTGGCATATTTTTTTTACATCTACAAAATTATGTTTGCTTGTAAAAATTTATTTGCAAAAATAATCGAATTAATTTAATGCATTTTGCAGAAAAAAATAACGTATTTGCACTCTTTATTTATTCTACTTGTAAAACAACTAAATACTGGCCTATTCACTGCACGTTAATCTCGCTAGTAATACTAAATATTTGTAAATTTTATTTGCAAGAATAATTAAATGAAATTAGTACATACAACTAAATGCATATATTTAATAAATACAGTACCGGTATTGCACTATTTGCCTACTTAGCTAAACTTCAAAATAAATTAAAGACTCTTAATTAATTTTGAAAATTAATGTAAATAAATAACGTTGCTGAACATGGATCTTACTGTATGTAGAATTGGCCCACAAAAACTGCTCTCGAATGTTGATGTCATTGATGAGCCTTAATGCCAATAGCAAAGCGGATATTTTAACGGTTTTTTGGTTATTGCAGCTGGTTTTCAAGAAGGAACCTATAAAAATGGCTAGAGAAAGGAGAATAAGGGGGGGGGGGGGGGAGCAGAACGTGCGTCCCTCCATAATTTTTTAAAAAATTAAATATTTTATTTTATTTTGGCGCGAGAGCCATGGAAGGTGCGCCGAAATGATGAAAGCGGAGTCTATTTCAGAAGCCTCCCAAGTAAGCAAACAAAGGTCAACTGAAATTATGAGCCAAACTATGAAATTCAAACAACACTGTGTAATAATAATTCCAAAAACCTTTACTGTATGGTCAGTTGAGGCTTGAGAGTATTTGCGTTTAAATTTCGGTAATTATGAGCGATAGAAATGCGATAATAATAATAATGTTTTTGGAAGCAATTAATAAGGGAGAAACGGAATAATGGGTCCCTAAATAGTACTGCGGCGCGAGTGAAGTATTGTATTAGAGAGTGGCAAAGCAGAATGCGATGGGAATTGCTTGTTAAAATCTGCGGATCTTGTTTCGCTAAGGGCACGTAACTAACAACCTCGTTTCACCTCAACAACAACAACAAAAAAACAACAACCGCAAACGCAGCTCATTTGAATAACGTTATATTCCAATTATTATATCGCTCGATGTCGCGTTTGTTCGGAACAAGCCATTTTTTTTATGTACCGGTACACCAAATTCAAATTTACTTTATTTTTCCCTGTAGACAAAGCGAAATGAAAACAATTTTCGAACATCTTCCAAGAAAATAATTACGGTAACTTATACAAAGAAAAATTTGGTTATTTAGCAAACTCAATAAAAAAATTAGTTTTTGGTAACAAAGAAAATATGTATTTCTATTCGAAAATACACAAGTGCGATAAAAACTCGCGATAAAAAGCGCGATATTAGTAAAGTACAATAATACAAAATTCTTATTGCCAAAAAAAATTTATACAGTACCCTATATAATAATGACAATGCCAGGTAAAACAATTAATATTGCTGCAACTGTGAGGGAGTGTGATTGATATAACGATAATATATTTAGGCTTACAACTTTTTATTCTATATTTTTTATTGATTTTAAACAATTACCGGTAATCAATAAAAATAAATATCCCTTTTACCTGCTTATTTTTCAATTTTTATTCAACCAGTAAAGAATAATGTACTCGTAATTTCCTTAATTTTAAATATCATAAGATTTGACAATTCACATTTTAAAATTTAATAAACTAAAATAAATGGAATTATTACAGTATTTTATAGCCGTAAAATGCACTTTCTTAAAAGTAAACTATATTAAAGTTTCAAGACGAAAATTGATGCAAATGTATTTCCAAACGGTAGCAAAAAAAAAAATCTAATAAAATGAAAATAAATCTGAGTAATTGAAGTTGAAATCAGTGATGCTTCAAATTCCAATTGCAAATTTATTGTAGCCGTCGTAAAAATGCCGACGGTTGAAGCGAAGCAGCACTTGTTGCGCGACAAATTTATGAAGCGTCCGGTCAATTTTCTCGGAAGACACGAGCTAAATTTCCAACTAAATTATTCAGTAGAACTAAAATCCGACGACAGTTATTACGCCCTCTTGCGTTAGTCGGGTCAAGAATACCTAGAAAATGTTATACTTCCCCGAAATACATCTCTTTTTTATTTTTTTTTTTTTCTTTCGAAATCTTACAGCCACTTTATTCCGCAACTTAAAGCTTCATCGGAAACAATTTGCAAATTCATGTACAGTTTCTGCAAAGCAAAAAATAAATTCTATTTTTCGCTTGGCCCCCGCTAATCACAATTTGCTGTATTTTAAACAATTTAAAAAACCGGTTTTTAATGAAAATTATAAGTTGCTATTAAAGCAAAACGAATAAGGTAATAATTATACTGTAAATAATCTAATCTCTCAATATTATTTTCATTAGAGTTAAAGTTGACCACATGTATTAAAGTCAGAGTACAGTGCGGTACTCATTCTAATAATATTGACTTGAAACGAGACCCCGGAATGAGAGACAACTGGCTATATAAAAACATTATTGATAAACATATGTACAGTATATAAAACTTTCAGAATTTTTGTAATTAAAAAGACCATGCATGTTTTGGGCAGATTGCACTTTTTAAAAATATATATTGGTATAAAATGAATTTGTCTGCTGCAAAATTGTGCAATGCGAGTTTAAAATCAGAAAAATAAATATAAGCCAGTATAATATATTTTCTTTTTTTTTTTCCATTATGGTTCGTTCTTTTACAGAATTTCATCTGAAAACACGAACTTGCATTATAAATTAATTCAATTCTCTGCGCATTTGCCTATCTAAATACAAGGTTTGAAAAAGTCCAGGCTTCGTCTCTTTCCCCCATCCCCCGCCTTGCCAAACCCTCACCTCATACCACCCACTCACCATTCGCTTATGCAGAAATAATATTGATTTGAAGTAGATATGGATACGCAGGTAGATACGTGCATTTCTCGGAAATACCAGGATTTAGTTATATATATCAGAGCTTTAAGCCGGTTAATCTTCAGGCAAATAAAAAAAAAAAATCTCTCCATTTTTCCTTCGATGACGTCAAACTCACGACCTAAATAAATACCAAATAATGCCCTAAGCGGTTGCAGCAGTAGATCTATTTCTACATAAGAGTAAAGAAAGAAGTGCGCGTGCGTGAAAGCCAAAGCCAACCAACCAACTTTCATCATCCCAAAACAACGTAATAAAAAGAAAATAACAAAGTTACTTAATACCAATCTCTGTCGCTCTCTATAACAAGTCGGTGCATATTAAATGCCATTCATTTCACCACATACAGTACACACACACTCTCTCTCTACCTCGTTTTCTCTATCAAAATTTTTCTTTATTCTTTTTTTTTTCTTCCTGTTTTTCTTTCTCGGTACACTGTACAATACTGCACTTAACTTAAGGTTTCGCATCTGAGACCGAAAGCGAAAGAAAGGTTTGATCGTAATAGAAACAAACATCCGGTTAAAAATTGAAACACATTTTATAAGCCAGTTTTTCGAATAACACATTTCTACACAATAACTAAATAGGATAATAAACAGAGTCATGGTGAGTTACATTAAATCTGGTCATCGGAAAAGTTCAGCTCGCAAAACACTTTTATGTCAGTGGATTAAAGAAATGTGCACCTTGAACAACAACAGTTGACTCACTTGAACAACATTTTGCATTCTTCGACTATTTGGCCTGATCCATTCAATTACGGTATTATTGTTCCAACAAAACTCGCCATATTCACAGTTGATAAAATCTACGGTATGCTTAGTCAAAATATTTTAACATTTTAGCCTTAATTTACGAACTTCGTGAGAAAGGAAGAGAGAACCTCCTCCGCAGATCTTTAAAAAAAATACATGAGGCAAAAACTGACTTTAAATGTCGAAGAACTCTAATCAACCGTTAGTGATATCCATAACTCGATGACCACACCTCGAATCCACAATTCGATGACCATAGCCTAGCCCTCACATTTTGAAGTAAAAAATTCACAAAAGTTCTTGAAATATTGTACACATCAATTAAAAAGTTAACTCTTCGATTTGAACTATGTTCCATTATTTTACTTTAAATAAAAAGAAATTGAATTACATTTTTTCCCACACGTATTTGACCAGAGTTTACCTTTATGTGGCAACATTGTATGTTAAAAGGTCCGTGTTGCAAATAGGGAGGGGGGGTGGAAACACGACACGTACTCGTCGAACATGAATCATGGATGGAGCGAGGGAATGAGAGTTGGGAGAGAGCATGATGAGAGAGTATTCATTATTTCCCTTGCGGCTAGCTCCGGCGAAGACCCCGACACAACGCCGCTCGCTCGCTTCCATTAAATGAACATGCGTATTTACTTAACCAATATAATGGGTTAAGACTCTACCGCACGCCAGCCATTATTTATACTCCCCGCCCACCCTGCCTCAACCCACTTGCACGTCACAGTGTGAGACATTGGCAGGCTTACTAAATTAATATACGAGAAACCGATTAACGAATATGCGCTTTAATTATAATGGATATTTTGGAACGGCGAACGTTAGCCTCTCTTATTTTCCGCTCCAAATGATGATCTATGATAATAATTCGATTTTTCCTACTTAAAAAAAAAAAATTCTTCGATCAGGTCATGCGAGAAATTGCTGGAAAACTAATTATTTCTCAACTTAAATTGAAGTTGACTAATTAGTCGGCTAAAAATTTGCCAAGCGGAGAAGCTTGGGCTCTCCTAGTGGAGTACATTATGTAACTAAGTTCCAGCAAAATGTTTTTCATGCCAACACCGGAAACTAGAGAAAAAGACTGGATATATTCGAAAATTCGTTCCTTAATTTAGAAATGAAGATCATATAATATAGTAGGCTATGCATAATCAATTATTGCAAATTGATTTTTTTTTATCTACATCTATTAAAATTATGAAGAATATACACAAATAAAATGCGACATATATTTTTTTTTCGCTATGTCTACCGCAATAAATTATTACTGAAATCGCGACAAAATTATGCTTCCACATTTTTAGAAAAGATTTTATTGAATAATGTCACACATGCGGTAATATACTGTATTCTATGAATAACATCTGTGCATATTTCTATATTTCTTTGGTTTTTTTTATGCAAAAAAAAAAAAACGTTTTCTTTAAAACCCGTTAAAAAAAAAATTTAATCCATCATGCATGTGCATAAAACGATGGAAAATAAAACACTAGTAGCTCCTGTTCAAAAAGTTAATTAAAAACAATCACTCAGGAAAAATTTAAATAATGTAATAAGCTTTGGAAAGTAAATTTATCTCTATAAGTATTATTAAATTAACTAATAAAAATTGTAAATCAAACAGTAGAAGATCAAAAGCCAAATTTGAGTTTCATGTTCTTTGCATTCAATAGGCGTTTTTTAAAATAATGTTCAAAAAACGAGAACAACTAATAGATGTAGTTTTAATTAATGAATTTTATACAGACTAACGTTTGCCTGTAAACATTAACGTTTAGTTGTCTGGCAACACCTGCAGCTATCAACATTCACATTATTAGCTCGAGTTTATTATAATGAGAAAACTGCCTTGTCTGAAACGCATGCATACAGTATCTGCACAATTTAAAATGTCTCTATTTTGGCATCAAAAATGCAGCTACGCTTCGTGCGCTATATTAGGTAATATTATGTAATCAGGCTAGAAAATGATTATTTGGAAGCTAATCAAAAAGTCGGAGCGATTCATTTCAACGCAGGCAAACCTCTCATCGAACATGTCAATGTTGTTGGAAATTGAATAAGTCTTCTTCTTCTCTTAATACCGGGTACGTCTTTCCTTTTAAAGTATCGCTTGACGTGAAACACAAATTTGTAAGATAAATTAATAATTCAGGCGAGTGCTCGACAGAAATCGAGTAAATATCGATTCCTTAATACACACAATGAAGAGCAGGTCGGGAGCTCTTCTTTAATACGTTTCAATCAATTATTAATATAGCAATTTATCTGCTACTTGTCGTTCATTATAGATCGACAGCTATTAAAAAAAAAATTCTTTCTTTTAAAAATAAATAAAAATATATACGGTGTATTATAATGTATCTTATAAACTTTCATAATTTAATTTTGTCGGTACACAAAATGTTCAATCTTCCCCTTACAAATATCCACGTTCTATCTTATGTTTACCTCTAACTATAAAATGCTAAAAATATATTGTATGGTAAACAAGCGAATCTATAATAGCCTTTAATAATAACAACTAACAAAATTTGCTCTGCAAAACAACTTAATAATGTAATAGGGCATAATAAAGGCTTTTATCTTTAGTTGTCGTGCTGTTGCTATAGCCCCCCCCCCCTACACATTCGCCGTGCGTAGACCAATGCTCGCTGTATAATGCGTTGTCCTACTACACAAAAATAGCAACTCGAAGTTTTAAGCTATAATTTTTTAAAGTACAGTAATGTTAGTTTTAGTGCATTCATAATGACCAACGCAAGTATTCGAGTTCGTCATTTTTTTTTAAAAGAACTTAAAAATATTGCAATAACTTTTAGCTCCTTAATTTACGGTGATACTGTATTTAAAAATAAAATAACTCCACATATTTCTTCCCCAACGTAACTCCCAGTTGTAATTACAGTACAATGTAATTATGATTTAAATTGTGGCAAACTAATCAATTAACAAATTGTTTATGTGGAATAAAAGTACCGGTATATAAAAAAAATCCTTTTTAAAAGTAACTTGAGATTAAATTTTACAAAAAGCTCTCATTATTTACCAAAATTATATAGCATCCTTAAATTCCTACTTCTCAAAATTTTCATTACTGAAACTAGAAATAAAGCAATTTTGAATGATTAAGAAATGCAATCTGCAGGCTGGCAAATTAATTTCAATTGTCTTAAATCTTTAACCCAGGCGGCTCTTATCTTAAAGTTTTAGCGCCGCATTTTCAAAAAAACTAGTTTGCTTTTTTTTTTTTCTTGCAAATTTATTAGACTTTCAACTCGTTTTAAGGAACGCATCTGCTTTACTAATCAAATTACCATCAAATGCATCAGGTTAATAAAATTAATTTACTCATATTTCGCCCGAAACACAAGCTTTTACATCGATTAGCATATAAATTATAGTGGATTCGGATGGAATGGCGTTGGAAGTGCGAGCAGGAAGCGCTAATATTGGCGAAAGATGAAAAGGCGGAAAGAAGGCTGATTTTGACTGCGCCTGCGCCAAAACGAGCATGTGAAATTACACGCATAATTTCCAATTAATCGAATTGTTAATTCCGAGTAGTACACTTTTCTTATAGAAACAGCATAAGCCTACAAAGAATCGCGAACAAAATGTAAACCAATGCATCAAATTTTTCTCGATTTAACGAAAAAAGTAAAAAAAGAAAAAATAATAATATGATCAAAATATTCAATCATTAGTTTAATTTGTTGTTAAAATTCTATAATTTTTGAGGATGAAATTTAAGATTTTTTTTTTCATTTCAGATTTCAAATTCATTTCTTGAATTTAATTTTTTTTTTTTTTTTGGTTAATGTGGGTCATGATGACACAATTTAATTGTGAACGATTGTAGCAATTTAGGTACTCACGCAAACATTCATTAGCATACGATTATCTTTACATAATGAAAGGCAAACCCAACCGGTAGGAAAAATAAAATACCCCGCCCACCAACTTCAAGAAGATAATTATATAAATTAAATAAAAATGTTAGAGAGTTTTTTGATAAAAAACAAAACAATTATTTTTATTTTTACTAAATTTCTGGATTTTTCTTTAGCAAAAAAAAAAAAAAGCACTAGAACGTATAATTAAGAAAATAAATAGTTCATCCGCTTGAATTTCGTTATACCTGTACAAAAAATGGTTCACTCGCTATTAAAAACTCGATTAGCGAGGCTTTAAAAATAAAATCGATAATTTAAAGTCAAAATATCCGACAACACTATCTTTTTTTTTCATCAAAGGGTGTATCAACGTTTTCTATGGAAAAGTTTAACTCTTTCTGCTTCTTTTTTATCCCTTCTCCACCGGTTTTTTTTTTCTCCCCTCCCCCCATCTCCCATTCTTTTCTTTTTTTTCATTGACCGCGTCCGAGAGTCTTCAGAGACCACAAAAAACTTCACTAACGGTTAATTCAAACAACTTTATCCGGCGTTAAGAGTAGTGTGTGCGCGTGTCCATATAAAGTGCGGGCTGGCGTAGTGGACCCTTATATAGCCTATACGCTGTTGTGTACTGTATAGGTGGCGTTAGCTTGCGAGTGGGATGAACCGGAAAGATATTAAATGAAGACAAGCTAAAGCTGGTGCTGAAAACGAATGTAACACCATCTTCGTTTCTCCGATCATCTATCTATCTATCTATACACTTGTCACGTATATAATCTCTCTTCGTTTACGTTGCTTTGTGTCGACCATTCTCTCCAGCTAACCGTTACTTACACCGTAATGTCCGATCAAAAGGCCAGAGGAAAGAAGAAGGCGAAGAAAAAAAAAATAACCTTAGCCATTCGACGTTTATGTACAACTTTTCTTAATTCCAAATCTCTTCTTGGCGATGCGCGTGCGCGAGGATTCTAATCACTTGAGCGCGATTTAGTATTCAACTGCACGCCTGCGCTGTTTTTTTTTTTTTATATTATTACGTAAACACCGCCATATTAATTTTCTTTTTTTCTTCATTCTCTTCTGGTGAATGAAAGAAAGAAATAAAGCAACAACGCTCAATATTATTTCAATTTCCAGCTCAAAATCACATGATATTTGATTGATTCACCGTTTCTGGGGGGGAGGGGGAAACAATAAGGAGTTTGCGGTCGATCCCGTTTGACGTATGTATGAATCGGTAAAAGTAAAAGAAAAGCACCGCGAGACTTTGCGTTACCTTATCCTGATCGACGGAAGATACGTGCGTCGGCAATCGGGAAAAAACTTGCATCACGCTCCGTAAACACACGAACAAGTAAAACGTAACTTTTTTGATTGTACCCACATTTCGATCGGTACGAACATTGTAAAAATGCCGATTCATAGCATGTTTTAATTATATTTACCGAAAATTAAATGACGAAAAACTCTTTAAAATTGGTAGTTTTGTTGATATCAGGTTATCGGTACTTTTAACATTTTTTGAAATACTGTCTGTATTATTATTATTGACTATTAACTTCATAAACGGTTGTGAGTCCATTTCTTAAAGTTGTTCAAAATGACATGAAAAACATTTCATTTTTTTTTTTGCAAGCTTAGAAAATGGGAATATAACTGGAATGCAACCTCTAAAAACAAAAACAAAAAATTTATTAAAACGTTTTATTGGAGAAAAACGTGTAACATATTACGCCCTTATCTTCCAGGGACTTTGCAGTAAAATGTACAACTTCAGAAAATGGACATAATAAGTTACTATTACCCGGTATATTGGTTGTGAAGTTAACAGTGGTTATGAACAATAATTTTATTGATCACAATCAAGCACATTTTTTTTTGTGCAAAATTTATAATATTTTATAGACTAGAATTACCGAGTAGATACCTATTTTAAAAGGTCATCAAAATCAATCATTAATAATAATTATTTAGTAATCTGTTTAAACTATTTGTACATACTGTACCTATAATAATTGGTCGAAAGTTACGTTATTTTATCCCTGCTTTGACGATGCTAAGGTTTATTTCGTAGTTCACGGTAAACGATATCTCAAACTAATTTTGCGGCAAAGAATTACATACCGGTACTAAATCCATTCATTGCACAATAATAATTTTGAAACGCCAATTAAACTAGAAAGAAAAATGAATGCTCCAATACGTGGAATACCGGAATATGTTTTTTTTTTTCTTTTTCTTCTTCATTTTCCACTCACTTAAATCGTAAAATGAATATGTTTTATCTCCAAATACTTTAATATAAAGCACATATCATCAATTTTCATCTAAAAACCTAACAAAATCGTTCTTATCGCGCGCGCGCGATTTCATATTATATATATTTTCTTCTTTATTTTCTAAAACCAATATAAAACGTTACAACGTTTTGTTTTAGTGCTTTTTATTAGAAGAAGTATTTACTAATAAACTAAGATGACAGTTTTTATTGTAGAAGATGGATTACTTATATTTACGAGATAACCACCCATTCTCAATTTTTGCGATCTCGGACGCAAAAGAAATAAGAAAGTGTATGGAGAGAAAAAAAAACCGGTATCTTTTTTTTTTTTTGAAATGACAAGTTTTGTGATGAACTTGAAGTCATTTTGATGATGTCGGTTGTCGTCGGTGGGTACCAACAACACTACCTATGGCTTTGACGAGAGGGAGGGAGGAGGGGGGGGGGATAAAGACGAATGGGTGGGCCAACAGTTTTGTCTGTTTGCACACTTGGCTGCTCCAATCATCGCTAAAATGAGATAAATAGTCTCCAGTTACGACTTTTCGTTCAATCTTCCAGAAAGTGGGTGGGAGACGGACTTAATTTATATTTTATCTTTAAGTCGCTCGACTCCTTAGGGAAGGAACAAAATTGAAACTTTGTTTACTTTTTTATACCTTCCAAAGCTTTACTCTTTCGTTGACAAGTTGTTTTTTTTTTTTTCTATTTCAATCTTTGAAGAGAGAAAGCGCTAACGAAGGCTATTCAAAGGGATTTCTTTCCAATTAAAAACATCTCAAAACGTCTTCAAAAACGATGATTAACGGTAAACACGAAGCAAGATACAAACAGAAAAGGTTTTTTTTTTTTTTTACAGAATTAAATTTAATGGTGTGTTTTGGATTTTAAAAATGGTACGGTAATTTTTTTATGCGACTTTGTTATCTCTGAAATTTAAGATTGTGAATAACAACATGCATTCTATTTTCTTTTCTTCTTAAAAAAAAAGCGTCTCAAGAACTCATTCTTGATGAAATTGTAAAATTTGATCCGTTTCTCATAAGTTATATTTATAAAAAAAAAAAAATTTGTTTTTCACTCTCAATCGATGACTAAATTAATAAAACAGTAACATTCAAAATAACGTTACAAAAAAATGAAACACCAACAAGTAATCTAACGTGTTTCCCCGAAAATTAGACCCTTTCTTATTATTATTTTATTTATTTATTTTTTGTCATAAAAAACGCAATAGGGCTTATTTAGGAGTAGGTGATATTTTCGGGGAAACACGGTAAACAAAACGTTACCCTGTATTCCCCGCTGTAACTAAAGTAGAAACTTCGAAAATAATTTTTGCAATATTGAAAATAAATAACTTTGCCCATTCTTAAACAATTTACCCAGTATACCCTACCGAAAATGAAAACACTGAAGTTTCGGAAACAAAATCGTTATTACAATAAAACGATAAAACATCCAAACAAAAAATTAAATAACACTTAAAAATAAAAGTAAAAAATGTTACATCATTTCACAGAAAAGAAAAAACCCATTCGGAAAGATTTTTTTAAAAAAAAAAAAAAAAGATTTCAAAATTAAATCAAAAAAGCAAGCGAACATGACTCTCGTGGGCCCCTGTATTATTTAATGTTTTGTCGTTTTATTGTAATAACAATTTTGTTTCCGAAACCTCCCTATTACCTTATCAATTTTTAAAGTAATAATACAGTGGTTAATTAAATTTTATTTTGTGTGTTACCAAAAAACAATAATTATTAAAAACAAAATGCCGTAAAATTAAGCAAAATAGACAAAATTATTGTGCAATCAATACGAAACGTTATGGATGATAATAAATTGTAATGATGATATAAAAAAAACCCATCAAAATAGCAGTCAATCAATAATAATAACGATTATTTTGCATAGCTATAATGTAGTTCAATAGAGTTCATTTTATCCGATTCTCTCCCAATTGAATTTCACAGTTATTTTGTTATCCGTTGCTAGGCTAACACTGTACTTACAATTACACGTACATAAATGTTATTACGCAGGACAAGATAGAAAATGAAAGTAATTTGTGATTCCCACCAGCTTTATTATAATTATTTTTTAAAAAAAATCGTTACCGGGTAAAAAGAAAAAAGTCGAGTCTGTCAATTTTGTTCGTTAGGACTAAATTAAGTCAGCAAATTTGAGGTGATTACATCATTTTTACGTGTTGCCACACACTAACATGCAATTGGGAAATAAAATAATAAAAAAAAAAGTTAAAATTTATTCTCTTCTGTTAAATAAGACTTAGACAGCGAATGAAGAAGAAGGGGGAAAAACAGGCAAATTTCAATTTTTTTTCGCTTTTTTTTTTACTCACACTTTCGCATGTGTAATGCAAAATTTGTCGTTTACGTGATAATTTTTGTAACGGCTAATTAGATTCCGTTGGTGAACATTTTCCTGGTAAATAACTAATTCTAGTGGATGTACGGTGAAAGTGTTGGATCTCTGGGGGTCTTGGCAGGAATTTACAACTTTGTGGCAGCGCACAAATTCCACTTTTTATCTACTCTTCTTTCTTTTTTTTTTATCGTATCAACTTTAAGCGCTAATTTTTACTCGTTTTTGTTTTCTCTCTCTTTCACTTTATTTCTTTAGGGAATTTTAATACCGTACTAACAGATAAGAAAATGTTTTTCTTTTGAAAGATTTGCCAGAATTGAAGACACGTCGTTATTTCGAACTACGAGTAACTAATTGAATTTTTTTTTTTTTTTGGAGATACAATATTTATTTATCTGATTATCGATCAGCTTCAAATCTCGTCTTTTCTGAAATCTTATCAAAGCCATTTTTTTATTATTATTATTATCATTAGAAATAAACTCATTAATTTGGGAGTGCTAATAATATTCTAGGTCGTTAGTAATTACTTTATTAACCGGTAAGTATATTTAAGTTACTTTTTTCTTGTAATAAAAAATAATATGCCCAATAAGAATTATTTAATCCAAGCGATTTAATTAAGTTAACTAATAGAAACTTATAATTTTTTATAAGAAAAAAAATCATCTAAGTCTGTAAATAAGAATATAATTTAAAATTCTGCAAAATAATAAATCTTTCAGTTTCATCTAAAATATCATTTTAAAAATGATTTCGTTTTTTAAGTATTGAAAAAAAAGGTAAATTTGTTTGGTTAATACCAAAAAATATGAATTAAGATCGAAAAAAGTTCAAAATAACTATAAAAAGAATAGCAAAGCTATTTAAAAGAAGCCATTTAGTTAATTGGCAATCTATTCCTATTTTTCTATTCATAAGAAGAAGAAGAAAAAAAGCATCAAAATTTAGACGAAATGACGTCATAGAAAAAAAATCTCATCGTCTTTGAAAATCTGTAGACAACGTCAAATATTTCCATCTTCCATATATTACAAAAAAGTTGTTTAAATCTGAATGGAAGAAAGAAAAAAAAAGTCTATCCACTTGTGTGGATTTCCTCTTCCCATTCATACGTCCAAATCTATTAAGCTGACAGCCCAACTGTAATCCTCGCAAAACCTCAAAGCAAGGAAAAAAAAGAAGGAAAAAAAAAAAAATTGTGATTCACTTTGTCATCCTCTCCTAAACTTATTTTCATACTTCCGACGAGACAGATGACACGCGTCAATATTCGCTAGCTACTACATAAAGTCTTAGTAGTGCACCTTTGGTATATATACAGTAGGTTAGAAGGGAAATGTACGCGCATAATAATAATAATAGATGCCAGTGTCCATTCTGCCGCTGGGTGCCATCTACATGTGTCATTTCCAATCCCTCCGGACGCTCTCTCTACCCTTCATTTCTCCCTCTTCTTTTCCATTTCCAAATCCCATTTCTACTGCGCGTGCGTTCAGCCTGGGTAAATATTATATTCAAGAGTCAGAACACGTGTCAATAATTTTATTTTTCACATTTTAAGCGTTCATTGTCAGTCATTATTACCCTTCGTTAAAATTTTATACACTCAAGTGTTTTTATTACGAAACTTCAATGACGCAAAAATTACTGCAGCATGGAATGAAATTATTTTGGAAGCTTCAGTCTCGTGAATGCTAATTTCACTGTTAATTAAATCATTCTCCGATTTAACAAAGAATATTTCTTTTTTTTTTGTTAAGATTCTGCCTTTTGTAGTCAAGGTTTTCATCTATGTTCTATTTACGGAAACGATAGGTATTTTTTTTTTAAATTAATATCGGCGAAAACTAGCGAAGAAGATGCTAATAAATAAATTAAAAGAGAAAATATATGGAAAAGTAATACAGTATCAAAATACATAGTGTAATTGATTTCAATGTTGGTCATTTATTATCAGTTAATATTTTGTAGTGTCAATTTGTAAATTATAGTCAACTACTGTAGATGGATACCTAGGGGTGTGATCTGGATCACTCCGCCCCGTTCCCGCACTTTGACTTCATTGGAAAAAGTTAAGATTTTGCGATCACAAACCCAGTCGCTAAACAGTTTTGTGCAAAATCTGAGAGCAATAGCTAAAGCAGATGTGGAGTATGGTTACATAGAGCCCGTTCTACTTTATATTAAAATTATAGTGATAATAATAAAATGTCTCCCTTTTTTCAAACCTTTTGCAGAAGTTGAATACATGCATGTACTTCATTTTATATAGAATTTGATAACCATTTTAATAGGGTATCATTCTGATATAGCAGGGTAGATTAAAAACAAAAGTTCCTACAACAACACTTCAAAGGCTGCTTATTACTTCAAATACAAAATAATTAAATTTGAGTTAGGCTTTAGGATACTCCGCTCCAATCATGACGTTACTTTCCTCATGAAATTACCGTAGTTTGAAAAGATTTTTTTTTTTAAAAAAAAAAGAAACATTTTTCAATAGCAAACGAAAATGTGATTATGTAAGCAGACGGTAAATGAAGCAGACTATAATAGTATCAATGGTGGAAGTACTGTAAGTACCCAGTCCCTTTGTCTTTTTGTTGCCATCTTATAGTTCATATTGATAGTGACATGCAGTAGCCTAATAAGCGGTCGATAAGTAAAGTTACAGCAAATTGATCGCGAGATACATTTTAAAATTAACTTTTGTTATCACTTTCAGACCAGTGCTAAAGAAAAAATATATATAAACCGTATTGATAAACATTTAATTAATGCTTGATATAAATAGTCCAATGTTTAGAACTTTTAGAAGTTACTTATCAGTTATTTTTATAAAAAAAAAAAAAAATTAAAACCCATTGGCATATTGATCACCAAAATAATATGGATCATTCGTTCAGTATATGCAAAATCAATAACAAAATTTAATAATAATTGTTGATAACAAAATTAACATTTTAAAGTAATCACATTTCATATTCTATGTTATTGATATTAAAATTAAATTGGTTTTTTTTTTACATTTTTTCACAACAAAAGTTGATAAATTGTTAAATTATTGTTAAAATGGCTTAGTGTTTGTCACAACTATTTCCCGTAATAATTGTAGTAATTCATTAATATTAAAGAATCAAAATTTTCAAACTATTAATGAGTAGATGCTTTTGATGAGTTGGAGAGATATCTCAGTTCGATAAAGACAATTGAACGTGATAAAGTTGAAGATCACGTCCTTCATTTTTATTTCAAACCGCACACCCTTTATCTCTAATAAGAGTTCGGTACTCGTTATCATTCACGAAAAGCCAATAAGCGATTACATCAAATGAAACATAAAAATGTAGTACCCGACTGTTCAAAGTTGATGACGATTGGTGGGTGATAGACGCACTCTTTCACCCTTTCTCTCTCTCTCTCTTCGTCTGCTTTAAAGATTTAACTTCGTGTCGCCATTTACATCAGCTTAACGTGTTAATTGACTAATAAGAAATAAAATCTCTTAACTACTAATGTTTTCGAAAAATGAACGCCGACGCAATTACACCTAATCGCCTTACATAATTAAAATTTTTTGAGCCAACGACAACGCCAATTTGCACGCCATCAAATTTATCTAATTAACTAATCCGCGTTTGGTTAATTATTGATGAAAGTTTGCACGATAAACTTTCGTTTCAGTCCTTTCGTTTTGCTGTTCTACTGTATATTATATTGTAATAGCAATAGAGCAATTCATTTCAATACGATGAAAAGTCAGTATTACGAAACGATAATTAGGTTATATTTTGTTGTTATTCCACACTTTCTTAAATATTGCAACAGTCGATGGTGCACTTTTTATTTATAAAATAAATCCTTTAAATCAAAAATTTGATAATTTTATTATAAATTAGTTATAAAGTTTTATTTTAAAATTGAAAACTCAAAATCAAAGTTAAAATAAGAGAAAATATTTATGGCATATACCGTAATATGAATAATTACATGTACCGTGTTTTTATTTCAATAAATTAAATGACAAAATTAAGTGTCCACTGTTTTTAATGGCTATTTTAGTACGATTAATTACTGTAATTACATAATTCAAATTTGTCGTTTCGTGCCCACTATTAAATTTTGTTTACGTCTGACGGTTTTTCTATAACTTCTCAGCAGCTTGCATTTTCGCACTAATGATAGTCATTCACGTTCAATTTTATTTTACGATGTGATGGAGAAGCCATCAGCTGTTTTTCATGCGCTGGCTTAACACTTTTTCCTCCCCCAAGTTAACTGACAAAAATAACAGACTCGTTTGCAATACGGTACATGTAATTCGATTGCAAAAACATGGCGTGACATGAGCCAACTTATCATAAACATTAAAAGCCAACGTTTAACGGTGTTCCGCGCCTCCCTAAGGGACACTGCTTCTCTCACACCTTTGTGCTACGGTACCATCAACTCTCCCCTCACTCATTCACTCACTCCTTCTTGCTTCGCGCCTCTAAAAAAAGTACTTGAGAAAAGAATAACATTAACCGCAAAATTAAAACTCAGAAAAAATTCTACAAAAAAGTATAAACATTGCCTTTGCAAAATTTAGACTGGGTTAGTTGACTGGCATATCAAAATATAAGGTTAATTAAATTCATTACTCCAAAAACATTCACTACATTTCATAATAAAGTAAAAAAAAAAAGTTACAAAATTAGCTTGAAAAAAAAAAACCGTACCTAAATTTATCAAAAAAAAAAAAAAATACTACAAAAACACTTAATTAATTCAAATTTTAAATTCTTCCAGAACCGTTCTTCCACAAAAATTCTTAGCCGTCCTCGACAAAAAATAAAAGTTTTAGCAATAATTGAATTTTGAGAATTTTTGTTGTAGAGATCAAATTTTTAATATTTAAAATTCAAATATATTTCCATTTATCCACAAAATATACAGTAATAACTAATTTTTACTATTTATGAGCTATGTACTATTATGACCTCAAAGTGACGTAAGCAAGCATGATGAGTGACGAGTTCATCTTGCTGCGTGTGTTGATACCAAAAGAGGATAATATTATAACAAATTATAACAATTAAATCAAAATTTCAATTTGTTTTCGTATTTTTTTGTATTTTTTATTATTATTATTTCAACAATTTTCGTCCATATCAATAGTTTAACGCGCAATAATGAAAGCGATCGCATTCGAACCACTAGGGATGAAATCTCGAATTGAACCCATGTATAAAAAATGGTGGCGCGGGAGAATCTTTAGGCGTCAAAATTGAAACTCGGAATTTGAGTATGGAATCACTTAGGAATATTTTTAACCTTAAAAATAAAGAAGAAGAAGAAGCGCAAACTACGCCGCTCCATCTATTTTGCATGAAACGCTTAGAAAAAACGAGCATTAAATCGAAATTGTAAACACGCGTCGTAGAATTCCGAAATAAAAGGATAGAAAGAGAAAGCAAATATGACAATCCCACCGCGAAAATGTTTTCATATCGACAGTTAAAACATCAGAAGCGTACACATTTAGGGTCTTTCAACTTTCCCTCCCTCCACAGGGTTGCTCACAGAGATGCCAGTGTCTTCCAGGTTCCCCCCACCATTCTCTGTCAGCATCTCGTTGGCTTCCCCCCCTTACTATCTACGAGCATCTCGCTGGTTCTAGTACTCGCATGATACATATTTTATGTGTACACACACACACCATAGACCCTACACTCATTTCCACATTGTTAAATGGATCCATAAAATATAAAAACACCGGATGCTACTTTTATACGAGCAAACATTGGCGCGTGCGTGGTGTGTCTTTCTACGCACAAACTTACGTCTCGCAGCATTTAAAAATGCATCTACTGCCAAATAAATATAAAAATTTGATGGTGAATCTCACTTAGGCTTAGACGAGTGTTAAAAAATATTCTAAGGACACTTTTCTTCTTCCGGAATTAACACGCAACTGTGAATGATGACATTTTTTTTTTCTTTATTTATTTTTCTTCTTAAAAATTTTCAAGAATCCTCATTTTCAAGAAAAAGAGGAAAGGAAGAGAGGGAAAAGGGGAAAAAAAATTTTGTAGATTCGTAAAAGAAGAAGGAAAAAATATCTCTCGATTAAACAGTTCTGTCAAGCGTAAATCCAGACAAGACTTTTGAGAATATATATTTTTTTTCATATCTATTTTTGACGTCAAAAAATGTATATCTAAAAGGAATAACGCCTAGTATAGAGCTTGGAGTCACCAACGACCGACCGACCATATTTGGCCCTAACTAACTTCGTTTCAAACTTATTTTTTTTATCCCTTCTTCTTTAAAAGTTACTGCGAAACTGTTATTAAAGTAAGAATGATATCGTCGGAAAAAAAAAAAGTTTAATGAAGCAGATATCTTTTTTTTTTATTATTATTATTTCTTAAAGTGCAGGCGATGTTGCGAATGTCTCCGCCACTCTGACCATTTTGTTTGCAGTCGGAATGTCTATTTCTATTCTTAAAACGCATCGGCGCGGAAGAAGAAATGGCCGACCCCAAAAAGTAAATATCAAACTTTTTACTTATAATTTGTTAGCTTATGCCGGAGAAGACGAGACTCTCTCTCTCTCTACGCACGCCCAAACATGCCCAAGAATTTGAAGACGAAAGCGCGCGCGCAAATAATAATGATATAAAGAAAACTCTATCCCGTTTATTCTTCTTTCTTCTCAAGCGACATTTTTTTTTTTTAGTTCATTTTTTAAATGGCTTCCGGGAGTGTTTTCAAAATTCGATAATCTCCATGGTCAACGTTTTCGCTGGACTTCCAACACGACTACGAAGGAAGATACGCATTCTCTATTTATAGATAATAATAATAAAAAATAAAAAAAGGCGGCATGTAAATTGTAAATCTGATCATTTTCCCAAAAGTTATTTAGAATGGCCTCCGGCGAAAACATAGCCAAAAATGGGCGCAAATCGATGGGAGATAAAAAAAAACTCATTTATAAGTGAGCATGCAATTTCGAAGTAGATAACCTACATTAAAAATAAAAAAATAAAAAAAAAAAAACAATTTCTCGGCTTTGCCAAAATGCATTTATTGGACCAACGCAGTTTTGCACATTTATTTATTTTCTTTTTATTGGGTTCGAAGACAACTACCAATTTTCTCTTAAAAATTTCTTAAATAATAACTTAGCTCTGCCAAATTTTATATTTAAGAAGCTAAAACACAATAGCCTACAGTATACGGTAGCCTATACAAAATTTTCCTTATCCAAAATAAAATTACTACAGTGAATAAAATATTTTCTCCAAAGTATTTGCAACTTAATGAAAATAATTTTTTAAATTATCGACTAGTCATTTTAATAAGAATAAACAACAGTAACCAATATTAATTATTGTCGAATGAAAAAAAAATACTAATCTTAAATACAGCAATAAAATTAATTTTTTTCTATTTCAGTTCTTCATTTAATCTTACCCATTTTCAATTACCAATATGACAATAATAACATTAGAATCTGAATCGCTCTGGGCAATTTTAATTACATATTTTATATCCAAGCACTTAACATCCGTTTCTATGCCATACTACTTTAAAAAAAAAAAAAATACAATAGATTGTTGTTTTAATAATGTTGTAATCAGATATTTTTTACTTTTTTGAACATTATTTCATCAAAGTAATTATCACTCAGAAAAAGAAAAAAGAAAAAAAGAAAGTTTTAATGCGCGATAAATACAATACAGCGAATAGAGTAGAGTCGCAACACTAGGTTTAATCCGCTTAGGCTTTGACTGTGATTTTACAATAATAACGGTATTATTTGGAGTTTCACCGGAAGCTATTGTTGTTCGCTTGAAATCTTAAAAAAAAGTCCATTCATGGCTTTTGTAAGTCACCTGAGACGACAGCTCTATAGGAGCAGCCGGCTTTCGTTTAGATATCGCCGAAGAAAATGTCGATATAATAAAATAAACAAAAGAAGAATTTAATTAATTGAAAGATCAAACAGCTAATTGAGTAATTAGTTAATTAGGCAAGTGAAGCGCGACCCTCGACCATCTCGTTGCTCCAACCCACGCAATTCCCTCAAGCTCACGTTTTCTTCCAACAACTCGCAGGGATTGGCTAATTCAATTAAAACGTAGCCAACGTTTTTCCTTCGTCGCAACTCACGTGAGGCACAAGAAAACGCAAGAGTCCGGGACTCTTTTCAGTCATTTTATGTTTACTTAATTTTTAATTTAACCCGAAATCACAGTTTTAACATTTTCGTCTTTGGATACCACTACACTGATTTTACACATCTATCTCTTTCTCTGAGGTTACAAGTTTACAACATTCGGGCTCTCTTAGCCCTCTGCCGCCAGCGCCAGAATGATGTTATTAGTAATCATTACAGTCCAGCCCTGTCACAACGAGCCTTAGGGACCTCGGGTACTACCATGCCCCACGCCGACTATCGACTAATGGCCTTTGAATAACGCTATTACGCGGCATTTTGCATGTACTCCAACACCCGCGTTATAACGGGGCTGGACTGTACCGTATTAATATTCATTTATACGATTTATATGGGTCTACGACTCTACAATTTTCATGATGTAAATGTAAGAATTTGATATTAAAGTATGAATTCATATACTGTACACACGAGCGCAAACATGAATAAAAAATTAAGCCATTTGTTACCGCAATTTTAAATTAAAATCCAAATATATTTAAACGAAACTAATATAAATACGTTGTCGTTCAAAATTAAAAAAATAAATATAACCTCAATAATTTTGCATTCAGACAGTGGAAATTAACATTTTTGCTAAAATTGGGCATTAATTAATTATTTAAAAAAAAACAACATGTCAAGTCAACCACAAAAATCAAATCTGAGCAATTTTAATAAGTTTAAAACTTCATTAAATTGCATTATTCAATTATAGCATTGAATTGTAGGGCCTACAGTGTTTCATCGCTTGTTACGCTATATCAATGTTTATTACAATATTTAAAGAATTATTTTATATTAATAAAGAATGGAGACAAATTATTACACGCAATACAATCGTGCAACAATAATAATAATATTAAGCCAGGCACCGTTTAATCTGCGCATGCTCGTGCTTTTGGAAGTACAAATGGGCTGAAAATAGAAAGCGTGAATAACGAGGCCTAACAAAACCAAATGAGTGGGCGGTGGTTGTTAACAACGCCAGCATGGATGGGAAACAACGCCAGTCGTTGCCTATAAACACGTGTGTCAATAACACTAAATTAATAAAAGTCCTATAAATATAACATTGGATTTATTGTATCGCTGTTAAGTAAGCGTGTAAATATTTCCAATAAGCGAGTGGTTGCAGCGCATGGCGGTCCATAAAAGCCAGTGACTGGTGCGCAATAAAGCTCTTTGCTCGCAACCAGCCGCAAATAGGAACGTAAACGGAAGCGGATGCATTGCCAAATACCGAACGGATATCATTGATTCCTATCCAAAACAAATAAACAAATCGACTGTTTGATTATCCCCACAAAAGAAAAGGAGGTTGCAACCCCTGAGGCCATGCTACTCAAATATTACTAATGATTTATGTTGAGAAACAAAACCAAAAACAAAAGAAAGAAAGCATCAGCAGCAGCAGCAGAAGAAGAACGAAAAAAAAAAAAAATGGGATTTTCAACCAGCGCTAATACGTTAGTCTACAATTGCAAATTTAATACGTTTACAAACTTACCGTACAATCGGACGCGAGTGCACGTACGATACAAATCAGTCAACCCTCGATTTTACGTTTTTCATATAGCTGTGTATGAATGACAGTCTAACCTCTCAAAATTATTTCCTAGTTTGAAGACCAATTGCACGTGCTTTAGAATGCTCATTGATTTTTTGCCAAACATATTTTCTCCATTTTGATAAATCGCATTTCAATGTAGCCTATGTCTATTAGAATTTCATGGTTCTAATGGCTCTAGGATTTTTGTGGAAACTTGCAGATAAACTCTGGCGCTAAAATAGAGTTTACAGAATAATTAATGTTTACAATATTATTGGATTTGGGGGTACCGGTACCTAAAATACGATTTTTAATCTAATGAAGTATACTTTTGAATGCAATACCAGAATATAATTGGCCGAAATTAAATTTTGTAAACTACACAACCGTTATATTTCAAAATTTTTTTTAGTACCGTACAGAAAAGGACTGCGCGCATAGCGTGAGCAAGTTGGACACCAAACAGAAAACAACAACGTACAATCGGGATTTATTTTGTGATGTGTGTTTCTTTTGTTTACACGCGCTTCACCGACCGTCTAATATTCATCGAAACCAAGCAAATCGATATTTATAGAAGCTTATTGCTCGGATTCAGCATCCATTTACCGTTGGCGCAGGCCATTAAGCCGATTAAATAACTTGTACATCAAGCAGAGATATCTTTTTGAAGCTTTAACCTTTTTCTCTCTCATTCACTCTTTCCACGTACCCCCCCAACCACCACTCACTCCCCCCACCCTACCATTACAACAACCACCCTAACCACCGTTCCTCCCGTTCCATTTGCTGTTTCAACGGGATTAGCAAACAGATGACAGCAGCCATGTTTGAATAATAGTTAGACATGCTCCGGGTGCGCCATTCTACTCCCTTACGGTTACGTCATCATCTCCAATTCGACCTCAAGATGTTTTTAAATAGATTAAGTAAAACCTAAAAGCAATTACGCGCCGGTACTTTTACCTACGGGCTAATTAACAATGTCACTATCAAACTGGAAAAGCAAAGTTTTTCTTGAAAAAAAAAAAAATTATAATTAGTTAAAATTCTAAATAAATAAATAAATACGACATCTCCAAATTGCTTTCTTATATCTTCAATCTATTAAACGGTACTGTATAGGAAAATTTATTATTTGTTCAATATTTTGATACGGCAAATAAAAATAAATTATTTTTCTCGTTCATGATCATAAATGCGCACCTTTTGTTTCGGTAAATATGATTTTGAATTTGTATCCAAAATTTTCATCTTTTCAATATTTTATGTAGGAAATACGCGACTTAAAATGCAAAGGTAGAAATTCAATGGTTACGTTTTTTTTCTCGCTCGGTACAACGTGTATAATGTCCCCATCACACAGTAAGACCAGTACCGGTATTGCATTTTATTCTAGTCACTATTATAGTACAATGGCTACATCCTATAAGTCACTTGAACTGATGAACTCTCGCAGAGGATTATCGAAAGGGATAAGCTCTGTGTAAACAAAAGGCTAAGAAGATGTAATTCGCCAAAAATAAAGTTCGGGTTAATTGAGATCACCAGATAAAAAAAAAATTATGTTAGAATTTGGTTAATAACAACTTGATTTTCAATTTTTATTTTTTTTTTTTAAAAAATAAGAAATTCAATCATTATAGATAAAAATAAAACAGCATGTTTACCGTAGTTACGTACCCTAAGATTAAAACCTGGGATTTAAAAATATTTAATACAGTCGTAAATAATTCTCGAATGTCTTTTTCTTCTAATGAGGAACGTACGGTATAGAGAAAACGTGCATTATACCATTTTATTAATCGGATTAATCGTTTGCCAAAACTTATCCGGTTGTTATATAATTCCAAAAAGTTAAAGTTTTAAAAAAAAATTTAAGTCGTAAAATAATAATAAGCGTTTGCTTCAATAAACTTTCACCAATATTTCCGATAAAAAAAAGTTAAAAAAAAACACTACTTTCAACGAGAGAAGGAGAAAAAAAAGTCATACTCGTATTATACCAGTATCGCATTAGATCTAAAATAAAATTGCTCTTAATCAAAAAAATATCGCAAGCAAATTTTTTAATAAAAAAGGCTTTTTTAGAGCTTTCCAATAAAACCGTAAATAATTCCCCCCCCCCCCCCTTCCCCCCATTTAATATCGTCATTTATTTTATACAGTATTATATACCTATCTTTTTTTGTAAATCAAAATAATTAGAAAAAAAATAATAAACGAGAGTAGTGTAGTGATTTGTAGCACCCCCCAATCAGATTGCAGGGATTTTGTGTGGGAGGCGTTTTCGACCAATCAGA